>PVHY01005849.1:0-26082 GCA_004024945.1 Uropsilus gracilis | reverse complement strand
AAACGACTTTAATGAAAGAAAAGCCACAGTGAAACACTTCATCATAAAACTTCCAAGAACCCAAGATAAGGAAAAAATGAGAATGGCTAGAGAAAAGAAACAGATAACCTACAAATGAAAATCCACAAGACTGTTCTCAGATTTTTTTGAAGAGACTCTCCAGACAAGGATAGAATGGAGATATCTACAAAAAATTCCAAGAAAAAAAAGTGCCAGGCAAGAATACACTGCAAACCTATCCTTCCTCTTTGAAGGAAAAAATAGAACCTTCTCTGACAAGCAAAGTCTCCAGAAATTTGCTACCACTAAACCCCAACTCCAAGAAATTTTACAGGAGGCCTCAAGATCAAAACCATAAGAACAAAAGAAACAAACAAACAAATAAAAGAGACCAATTCAAAACCCCAAAATGACCACCAGGAATCTATTAGGATCTCAAACATCAATAATCACCCTAAATGACAATGGTCTAAACTCAGCAATCAAAAGACAAAGAGTTGCAGACTGAAGGTGCAAGGCTGAAAACCTACACTACAAGCAAACGGTCCCCACAAGAAAGCAGGGGTTGCCATTCTTATATCAGAGCACACTTCAAATTAAGAAAAATGACAAAAGATAAAGACGGCCACTACCTAATGATTAAAGAGGCAATCCACCAAAAAGAAATAACAATAATCAACATAAATGCACCTAACGAGGGCGCACCAAAATTCATAAAACTACTACTAGAACTGAAATCAAATATAGGTGAGAATACATATGTAGTAGGATATTTTAACTTAAAACTCAACAAAATAGCAATTAAACAAAGACACAAAAGCTTTAAAGAAAGAGCAAGACCAAATGGACTTAACAGATATATACAGGACAGTGCACACCCAAGGAAAAGAATACATATTCTTTTTTTTTTTTTTTTTTTTTTGAGACTAGGTCTTGCTATTTTTGCCCGTGGAACCGCAGGCAGGCTCTCGTTGCCCAGGGTACCACAGACTCAAGCAATCCCCAGCCTCAGCTTCCCAGGTAGCTGGGATTACAGGCACGCACCACCACGCCCAGCTTTTTTTTTTTTTTTGGGAACTAGGTCTCGCTACGGGCCCCAGGAAGGATTCGAACCGTGATCCCTAGCCCCGGCCGCTTCATAGGCTGAAGCTTACAAGCACGAGCCACCGTGCCCAGCCTAAGAATACATATTCTTTTCAAATGCACAAGATTCATTCTCTAAAACTGACCAAATATTAGACCACAAGACCAACCTGAACAAACACACAAAGATTAAAATAATACCCACTTTTTTCTCTGATCATAAAAGGCATCAAATTAGAAATCAACACTAAAAAGAA
This sequence comes from Uropsilus gracilis, assembly GCA_004024945.1. Lineage (NCBI taxonomy): Eukaryota > Metazoa > Chordata > Mammalia > Eulipotyphla > Talpidae > Uropsilus > Uropsilus gracilis. The sequence continues at coordinate 24,742 of PVHY01005849.1, read as the reverse complement.
AATAAGGAGAGTAAACACTACATGAAGACTGAACAACAGGTTTCTGGAAGATCACTGGGTAAAAGAGGAAATCAAAGAAAAAATTAAAACCAACATGGAGGCAAATGACAAAGATGACACAACATTCCAAAATGTGTGTGACACAGCAAAAGCAGTACTACGAGGAAAGTTCATAGCAATACAGGCCCAAATAAAAAGAATTGAAACAGCCCAAAGAAATACTCTAATCTCCCAACTTGAGGACTTAAAAAAGAGCAACAACAACAACAACAAAATCCAAAATCCAGGACAAGAAATAACAAAAATAAAAGCAGGGATTAATGAAATAAAAACCAAAACGACCACCAAGATGATAAACAAAACCAAAAGCGGGTTCCTTGAAAAAATAAATAAAATGGATAAACCCCTGGCAAGGCTTACAGAGAAAACTCAAAGGGGATCATAAAGAAAAGGGAGACATTACAACAGACCCAGCAGAAATCCAAAAGATAATTAGAAACTACTACGAACATCTATACAAAACAAATACAGCAACCTGGAAGAGATGGACAAATTCCTAGAACAATACAGGCACCCAAAATTGAAAAAAGAAGAAATAGAAAACTTAAATAGGTCAATCACCAGCAGTGAAATTGAGGCAGTCATCAAAACTCTCCCTAAAAACAAGAGCCCAGGTTCAGATGGTTTTACAAATGAGTTCTACCAAACATTCAAAGAGTAACTAACACCAGTACTATTAAAACACTTTCAAGAAATTGAGAAAGAAGGAAAGCTACCAAATACCTTCTATAAAGCAAACATCACACTAATTCCAAAACCAAACAACGATAGTACAAAGAAAAATAACTAACTACAGACTAATCTCCCCTCAATGAACACAGATGCAAAAATTCTAAACAAAATTCTGGCAAACTGATTCCAACATTGCATAAAAAGGATTATCCATCATGACCAAGTGTGATTCATCCCAGGGGCACAGGGATGGTTCAACATCTAAAAATCAATCAACACAATCCATCACATCAACAAAGAGAAAAACAAAAACCGTATGATCATATCAATAGATGCTGAAAAAGCATTCCATAAAGTTCAGCATCTTTTCATGATGAAAGCCCTGGAAAAAAATTGGTATAAAAGGAACTACCTGAACATAATAAAAGCTTAATATGACAAACCTACAGCAAATATCATCCTTAGTGGGGAAAAACTGAAACCATTTCATTTAAGGTCTGGAATCAAGCAAGGATGCCCACTCTCTCCACTCCTTTTCAACATAGTTCTGGAAGTCCTAGCTATGGCACTAAGACAAGAGAAAAACATAAAAGGAATCCAAATAAGGAAAGAAAAAATAAAGCTATCATTATACAAGGATGATATGATACTCTATGTAGAGAACCCATAAAAATCAATAGAAAACTTAATTGAAATAATAAACCAATTCAGAAAGGCAGCTGGATACAAAATCAACAAAAAATCAATAGCATCCATATATGCAAATAATCAATCACAAGAAAAAAAAATTTAAAAAAAAATCACTCCATTTAGCCACACCCAGGTGAGTGGCCGGAGGTCACTGATGCCAGCTCCAGGCCTCTGGGAGGGATGCATCGCCGCACCACCTGCTCTGCCATCCCTGGGAGCCAACCCCAAAAGCCAGGTTCCTAAGGGACCCCACGCACCCTGCCCACACCCAGGTGAGCGGCCGAAGGTCACTGAACGCTGGCTCCAGGCCTCTGGGAGGGACACATCGCCGTGCCACCTGCTCCGCCATCCCTGGGAGCCAACCTCCGCAGCCAGGTTCCTGAGGGAACCCACCTGACCCTTTCCCCATCCAGGTGAGCTGCTGGAAGCCATCACTGGTGCCGGCGCCCTGGCGCTGGCGCAAATTACTAAGCTAAAGTTCAGATTACTTTCAACCTGGAAAACATTCCAATCAACATGCCAACCAACACAAGATCCATGGTTTCTCAATATGAAGAACAAGTTAAAAAGCAAAACACAGTAAGGAGAAAAACATTAAACATGCAAGCAAACTCTACAGGAAATAATACATCACCAACAAAAAAAGGACAATCTCCGGAAAACATCAAAGAAATGATGTGTATATCAGAAAAAGATTCCACCATGAACATGTAAATGCACTCCAACATTTAAGAGAAGAATTAGAAAAAAAGGACAACAGTATGATAGAAGCATTTAATGCACTAAGGGAATAAGTAGAAACATATAAAAAAGAAAGCATCAATATGTATAACCTAATCAACGAACTAAAGAATGAAAATTAACCCCTAAAATTGAAATTGAAAGAGACTCAAGATTTAAAAGTTGCAATAGATAAGCTCAAAAATACACAGAAAATCCATGGCAGCAGAACAGATGAAATAGAAAAACGAATCAGCACACTTGAGGATACAGAAATAGAGAGGACAAAGAAAGAAAAAGAGAGAGAGAAACAAAGAGGACCGAAGACAAGCTCAGAGATATGTCAGATACCTTAAAGAAAAGAAACATAAGAGCAATAGGAATCCCAGAAGGAAGAGGAGTTACGGGAACTGAAAGACTTTTCAATATAATAATAGAGAACTTCCCAAATCTGAAGAAAGAAATGAAAATAGACATACAGGAAGCCAAAAGGACACCGAACTATTTCAATGAAAGAAAGGCCACAGCAAGACACATCATCATAAAACTTCCAAGTACCCAAGATAAGGAAAAAATAGTGAGAATGGCTAGAGAAAAGAAACAGATAACCTACAAAGTAAAATCCATTAGACTGACCTCAGATTTTTCTAAAGAGTCACTCCAGGCAAGGAGAGAATGGAGTCACAGCTACAAAAAACTCCAAGAAAAAATGTGCCAGCCAAGAATACTCTACTCTGCAAAGATATTCTTCTTCTATGAAGGAAAAACTAGAACCTTCTCTGACAAGCAAAGTCTCCAAAAATTTGCTACCACTAAACCCCAACTCCAAGAAATTTTACAGGAGGCCTCAAGATCAAAACCATAAGAACAAATACAAAAATCAAAAACACAAAATAAACCCCAAATGACCACCAGGAAACCATTAGAATCACAAATATCAATAATCACCCTAAACGTCAATGGTCTAAACTCAGCAATCAAAACACGAAGAGTTGCAGACTTGATCAGAAAACAGAACCCAACATTCTGCTGCCTCCAAGAAACACATCTGATGGCTAAGGATAAGCATAGACTGAAGGTGCAGGGCTGGAAAACTATGCTACAAGCAAACGGCCCCCACAAGAAAGCAGGAGTTGCCATTCTTGTATCAGACAGAGCAGACTTCAAATTAACAAAAGTGACGAAAGATAAAGACAGCCACTACATAATGGTTAAAGGGTCAATCCACCAAAAAGACATAACAATAACCAACATATATGCACCTTAATGAGGGAGCACCAAAATTCATAAAACAATTACTAGTAGAACTGAAATCCAATACTGATGAGAAAACATATGTGGTAGGAGATTTTAACATGCCACTCTCAACAAAAGACAGATCAACAAAACAGCAATTACACAAAGAAACAAAAGCTTTAAAGGAAGAGCTAGACGAAATGGACTTAATAGATATATACAGGACCCCCAGGAAAAGAATACACATTTTTTTCAAATGCACAAGGTTCATTCTCTAAAATTGATCATGTATTAGGCCACAAGACAAACCTGAACAAATACACAAAGATTAAAATAATACCAACCTTTTTCTCTGATCATAAAGGCATCAAATTAGAAATCAACAATAAAAAGAAAATAAGGAGAGTAAACACTACATGAAGACTGAACAACAGGCTTCTGGAAGATCTCTAGGTAAAAGAGGAAATCAAAGAAGAAATTAAAACCTACATGGAGACAAATGACAAAGATGACACAACATTCCAAAATGTGTGTGACACAGCAAAAGCAGTACTACAGGCAAAGTTCATAGCAATACAGGCCCAAATAAAAAGAATTGAAACAGACCAAAGAAATACTCTAATCTCCCAACTTGAGGACTTAAAAAAGAGCAACAACAACAACAACAAAAAAATCCAAAACCCAGCAGAAGACAAGCAATAACAAAAATAAAAGCAGAGATTAATGAAATAACCAAAAAGACCATCAAGAAGATACACAAAACCAAAAGCTGGTTCTTTGAAAAAATAAATAAAATTGACAAACCCCTGGCAAGGCTTACAAAGAAGAGAGAAAACTCAAATAAACAGGATCATAAATGAAAAGGGAGATATTACAACAGACCCAGCAGAAATCCAAAAGATAAGAGACTACTACGAACATCTATATGCAAACAAAAAAAGCAACCTGGAAGAGATGGACAAATTCCTGGAACAATACAGTCATTCAAAATTGAACAAAGAAGAAATAGAAAACTTAAAACAGGTCAATCACAAGCAGTGAAATTCAGGCAGTCATCAGAACTCTCCCTAAAAACAAGAGCTCAGGTCCAGATGGTTTTACAAATGAATTCTACCAAACATTCAAGGAGGAACTAACACCGGTACTATTAAACTCTTTCAAAAAATTGAGAAAGAAGGAAAGCTACCAAATACCTTCTATGAAGCAAACATTACACTAATTCCAAAACCGAATAAAGATAGTGCAAAGAAAGAGAACTACAGACCAATCTCCCTAATGAACACAGATGCAAAAATTCTAAACAAAATCCTGACAAACTGAATCCAACACTGCATAAAAAGGATCATCCATCATGACCAAGTGGGATTCAACTCAGGGGCACAGGAATGGTTCAACATCCAAAAATCAATCAACATAATCCACCACATCAACAAACAGAAAAACAAAAAACATGATCATATCAATAAATGTGGAAAAAGCATTTGATAAAGTTCAGCATCCTTTTATGATGAAAGCCCTGGGAAAAATTGGTATAAAAGGAACATACCTCAACATAATAAAAGCTATATACGACAGACCCACAGCAAATATGCTCAATGGGGAAAAACTGAAACCATTCCAATTACGGTCCGGAACCAGGCAAGGATGCTCACTCTCTCCACTCCTTTTCAACATAGTTCCGGAAGTCCTAGCTAGGGCAATAAGACAAGAGAGAGACATAAAAGGAATCCGAATAGGGAACGAAGAAATAAAGTTATCCTTATACACGGATGATATGATTGTCTATGTAGAGAATTCAGAAAAATTGACAGAAAAGCTGATTGAAATAATAACCAATTTGGTAAGGTAGCTGGATACAAAATCAACACACAAAAAATCAACAGCATTCATATATGCAAAGAATCAATCCGAAGAAGAAGAAATTAGAAAAAACACCCCATTTACCATTGCACCAAAGAAAAGCCAATAATTGGGAATTAACCTAACAAAAGATGTAAAAGACCTATACAAAGAAAACTATAGGCCGGGCACGGTGGCTCGTGCTTGTAAGCTTCAGCCTATGAAGCGGCTGGGGCTAGGGATCGCAGTTCGACTCCCACCTGGGGCCCGTAGCGAAACCTAGTTCCAAAAAAACAGCTGGGCGTGGTGGCGCGTGCCTGTCATCCCAGCTACCTGGGAAGCTGAGGCTGGGAATTGCTTGAGTCTGTGGTACCCCAGGCAACGTGAGCCTGCGGTTCCACAGGCAAAAATAGCGAGACCTAGTCTCAAAAAAAAAAAGAAAACTATAAAACATTCTTAAAAGAAATAGAAGATGATGTAAAAAAAAAAAAAAAAAATGGAAAGACATTCCCTGTTCATGGATCGGAAAAATCAACATTATCAAAATGGCCATACTACCAAAAGCCATCTACAGATTCAATGCAATTCCAATAAATATCCCAATGACATATTTTAAAACATATAGAACAAAAACTACTGAAATTCATATGGAACAACAAAAGAACCCTAATCGCCAAAACCCTTTTGACAAACAGAAGAGAAAACGGAGGTATTACTACTCCAGACTTCAAACTGTACTACAAAGGCATAATACTTAAAACAGCATGGTACTGGTATAAAAACAAACAAACAGACCAGTGGATTAGAATTGAACACCCAGAAATAAAACCACACATACACAGTCAATTAATCTTTGACAAAGGGCCAAAAAACATGCCCTGGAACAAGGATAGCCTCTCCAGTAAATGGTGCTGGGAAAACTGGATCAAAACTTGTAAAAAAAAAAATGGACCAGTACAACACCCTCACACCCTGTACAAAAATTAACTCAAAATGGATAAAGGACCTGGAAGTGAGACCTGCAACCATAAAATACATTGAAGAAAACCTGGGCAAAACCCTTATGAATTTCACCTCAGAAATCCATTTGGGGAAACAACTATGGCCAGCAAAAAAATGAAGGAAAACATAAACAGTTGGGATTATATAAAGCTAAAAAGTTTCTGTTCAGCAAAAGAGACAATAACAAAAACAAAAAGAAACCCAACTGACTGGGAGAAAATTTTTGCCCTCCAGACAAGTGACAAGGGTCTGATAACAAAGATCCACAAAGAGCTCCTACAGCTCAACAAAAACAAAGCAAAAAACCCAATCAAAAAATGGGGAGAAGAACTAAACACATCTTTAATATGCTCTGATGTCTCTTGAAAAGGATAATGAGGATAGTAAATCAGAGTAAAGAGCATAAAAGACCAAATGTTCCTTTACACTATTTTCACATCTAACATAAACCCAGGGCTGCAGGTTAAAGCCTTCAGTGGCCTGAAAAGTGGGAGGGGCTGACTGGCAAGAGTCAAAACTCCTGGGTCACCCTGTGGGACTCCAAGGTCACACCCAAAGGCCTACCACCCTGCCCAAAGGCAACCAACTCCAAGGCCAGGATGGCTAACAACCTGGCAGAGCTGCCTAGCAATGCACCCCCCCCCCCAAGTTGGACCCACCCTTGAAAACCAGAAGGAAACTTTCTACCTTTTTCTTTCATCCTCCCGTAGCTGGATGCAAAGGAGCAACAGGAGGAAGAGGAGGAATGGGAAGCTCCAGGTAGACTGGTATCTCTGACGCTACCCTGCAGGCCTCTGGTGCCAAAGAGCGCCTCTGACATCCATCTCATAGCACCATAATGGTGCGCACCCACATCCTACCAGTGACTCACACCCGTCAGGCCAACAACTGGAGCCTGTGCCTTTGTGGGTGCCTGAGGTTTGGCCAGGGACTCCTGCAGGGTCCTAGGGGTGTCAGGAAGAAACAGACAGAGCACCAGGTCCCTGACAGATTGGCTGGAAAGGATTGGGGTACGGAGGGGAAGTGGGCATGGCTAGGGAGCAGGATGCGTGTTTGGAGTCTCATGAAAAACAGAAAAAACTGCGTGCGTGCGTGCGTGCGTGCGTGCGTGCGTGCGTGCGTGCGTGCATAGAAGGGGAGTAAAGAGGAGATTTGGTTAACATGCATGGAACTGGAAAAGTTTCTGTTCTGTACAGCAAAAGAGACAATAAACAAAACAAAAAGAAACCAACCGACTGGGAGAAAAGTTTTCGCCTCCAGACAAGTGGCAAGGGTCTGATAACAAAGACCCACAATGAACTCCTACAGTTCAACAAAAACAATGCAAAAAGCCCAGTCAAAAATAGGGAGAACTTAAAAGAACTTCACCAAAAAGGAGATAAAGATGGCTAATGGGCATATGAAAGAATGCTCCACATCACTAATAATCAAGGAAATGCAAATTAAAACCACATTGAGATACCGTCTTACACCACTAAAAATGGCCCATATAAATAAAATGGACAATAAGTGTTGGCACAGATGTGGAGAAAAGGGAACTCTCTTACACAGCTGGTGGGAGTGCAAACTGGTTCAGCCACTATGGAAGATGGTATGGAGGACCCTCAAACAACTGAAAATGGAATTACCACTCGACCCAGCAATTCCACTACTGTGAATCTACCCAGAGAACATGAAAAAACACTTAATTCGAAAGGACACCTGTATGCACATGTTTACTGCAGCTCTGTTTACAATTGCAAAGATATGGAAACAAACCAAATGCCCCAAAACTGATGAATGGCTGGAAAAAATGTGCTATATGTACACGATGGAATACTATGTATCAATCAAGGAGGACAAATATATCATTTGCAGCAACATGGATGAAACTAGAAGGACTCATATTAGCAGAAATAAGCCAAAAGAAAAAGAGAAATATAGGATGGTCTCTCTTATATGACAGATATAGGGGGGGGCGGGGGGGGGGGGGAACGAATAAGAAAAATTAGAAACACCCAGTGGGGCTAAATCCAGAGGGGAGGCCGAGGGCACAAAAGAGTAGGCTGATTAACAGGTGTTAAGGAAATGGGAAAACTCTGGGGTACACAATAATGTATACATTAGATAGATATAGATGTAGATACAAATATAGACACACACAAAATTTAAAACAACTAAATTTTTAAAAAATCAGTCATTACAGAAATAGTTAACATTCTCTGGATATCTCTTCTATCCTATTCCTCATTATACATTCCCAGAAATAATAATCAGTACACTGGATTTGATGCTTATCATTCCTGTGGTATTTGAAACTTTTAAATCACACATGAGTAAATAATATATTATTTTGCACGGTTTATAATTTTGTAATCATGGTACTGTAATATGTATACCTATTTGTAACTTATTTTCTTCCCATAAAAAATAAATTATAAGTTACAATGAAAAGAAAAATTAATTGCTGAGAACCACCAGATGTCCTATTCCAAGAGACCCCAAGAATTCTGAACAAATACTAGGTGACACATTCCAAGACACACTAAAAATATTGAAAATCAGTGACATGGACAAAATTTAACATTGTGAGAAAAATGAACGTCTAAGACTATCCAAGAACTTAAACTTATCAACAGAAACTTTATAGGAAACAAGTGAATGACAGGAGATACTGCGCTGAAGACAAATGAAATTTGTCTTCATTCATTTCCCAATGAAATTTTCTACCCTTCAATATTTTCAGTTGAGAAAAAAGTCTAAGAGAATTTGTAAACACCAAGTCAGACCAAAAGAAGTACTTAGAGTAGTTATATATATTTTATTATATATACAATAAAAGAATGAAAATGCAAGGCGAAAAATCATAAAATATCAAGTTTGAGGAGAAGAATAAATGAAGACTAACAGAATGAGACTGAAAATTAGACCATCCAATAGGGTAATCAAATACTAACCTTGGGAGAACTTTCAAACAAAAACCAGAACTAAAAAAGAAGGGAAATGAAATTTTAAACACATAAGGAAAAACCAGGACAAAAACTTTTTAAAATAAACAAATGACCACTTTATGCTCCAATAATCACCTTGCATGTAAATGGCTTGGATTTACCAATTAAGTTTTACAGTGGTTGAGTGAATTTTAAGTCTAACTTAGTTGTTTACAGAAAACTCATCTTACCAATAAAAACAAGCAAAGTCAGAGAGGCTGTAGGACAGTCCATAAGCAAATATTAATCAGAAAAGTTAAGAACTTACACCAGATGAAACAGATTCCTAATTGAAATGGGTAATCAGAGAGAATGATATTAAGGGCCTAATACAACAAGTAGAAATTACTTATAAACATATATGCACCAAATTTATCTATGTGCACTATATGTATCAATATATGTGCACCAAGTAACACCTAAACATGCAATGAAATATATGACAATCATTAGCAGATTCAAAGAAAGATGTTGACAATACAATAGCACAAGGGGATTTCGATACTCCACTAACTATGGAAAATCAACAAGATAAAGAATAAAAAAGTAAACAGTAGTCTTCAAAGATGAGGTAGGTAAGTCAGAAAAAATTAGAAGACATCAACAGATTATACTACCCCAAAACAACAGATTATACTACCCACATACACACTTTTTTCCAAGTTGCACATAGAATATTTCAAGACAAAACCACAAGTTGGGAAACAAGCCAAATATAGTACTAAGTAGTCTTTCTAACTATATTGCCACAAATTTTGAAATCAATTATATTTCAAAAAATAAAGCAAAAATAGAATGAATACATGGAGATTAAATAGTATGCTACTTAAGTTTAGGCTTAAGAAGAACATTGAAACAAAATTCAGACAGTAACTCCAAATTAATGAAAACATGGGTCAGTCTATATGAGTCACCATTATAGTATCAGTCCACATTAAAAAGAAAAAAACCCAATGAGCAACTTAATGTTAAACCTAAAGCAACTTGGAAAAGTGAACATAAAACCTAACATTAGAAGGAAATAATAGCCAGGCATGGTGGGTATGGTGTAAGTAACAGCTGATGAAGTCACGGCTGGGATTGGAGAATCACAGTTTCAGTCACACCCAGAGCAACATAGCAAGACCTAATTCCAAAAAAAAATAGCTGGGTGTGATGGCATGTGCCAGTAATCCCAGCTACCTGGGAAGCAGAGGCTAGGGATCACTTGAGTCCGTGATACCATGGGCAATGTGAGCCTGCGGTTCCAGAGGCAAAAACAGTGAGAACTAGTCTTAGGGAAAAAAGGAAATTAAAAAAAAGAAGAAAAGAAATATGAAATGGAAATCAAGAAGGCCATACAAAAGATCAATGAAATGCAGAGTAGACCAAGAAAATAAAATCAACAAACTTTCAGTTAGGCTAACAAAAAGAGTCAAGACAGTAATAGAAGAAAGAAATGAGACCTCTCAAGTTGTACCCATGCAATTTTATTGGCAGCATGTGAGTTGGACACAGTGACTATCTACCTTAATTTTTGGCGTGTGCAACATTTCTTCTCTAAGATGCCTGAGGAAATGCATCAAGGAGAGGAGGTGGTAAAGACTTTTGCCCTCCAGGCAGAAATAACCCAACTCATTTCATCCATTTTCCTTCAGGAGTTGATCACAATGCTTCTGATGCCTTGGACAATATTCACCATAAAAATCTGACAAAGCCTTCAAGTTGCTCGCTCAGTGGTAAAGAGCTGAAAACTGACATCTGTGATCCCCAGGAATACATCCTGACTTTGGTAGACATACACTGGCATGATTAAGGCTGATCCTGTAAATAATTTGGGAACCACTGCCAAGTCTGGTACTAATGCATTAATGGAGGCTCTTTAGGCTAGTGCAGACATCTCCATGAATAGGCAATTTGGTGTTGGCTTTTATTCTTTATAACTGGTAGCAGAAAAAGTGGTTGCGATCACAAAGCACAATGATGAAGAACAATATGCCTTAAGGTTTTCTGCTGGGAACTCCTTCAACAGACATGCAGATCATGATAAGCCCATTGGCTGGGGTACAAAAGTGATCCTCCACCCTGAAGACCAGACCTAGAATAAAGACAAGTCAGATGTGGTATATAAGCATTCTGAGATCAAAGAGTAAATATCCCATTACCCTTTATTTGGAGAAGGAATGAGGTAAAGAAATCATTGATGATGAGGGCTTAGATGAAAAGGATAACGCTGTTAAGGATAAAGAGAAAACTAAGAACATTAGAGGTATTGATAAGGAAGAACTAAGTAAGACTTAACCTGTTCAAACCAGAAACCCTCATATATCACCCCGGAGAAATGAGGAGTATTTTATTAGTTCCTAATCAATGACTGAGAAGACCTCACTGTCAAGCTTTTTTTTTTTTTTTTTTTTTTTTTTTAAGACTAGGTCTCGCTCTGTTGCCTGGGGAACCACAACTCACGCTGCCGGGGGTACCATGGACTCAAGCGATTCCCAGCCTCAGTCTTCCAGATAGCTGGGATTACAAGTGCCTGCTACCACACCTAGCTATTGAGACTAGGTCTCCGTACATTGCCCCAGATAGGTCTCAAACCCTTGGACTCAAGCAATTCCTAGTCCAGTCTCCCTTAAACTGGGATTAAAGGTATGCACCACAGCATCCACACAGTTATCAAGCATTTCTCATAGAGGTCAATTATAATTGCTAGTCATTCCACTTTGGGGTTCCTTTGACCTTTCTAAAGAAAAAGGATGTCAAATTCTATGTCCACCAGGTGTTCATCATGGAAAGTTGTGTTGAATTGATAACAGACATCTAAATTTCATCCATAGCATGTTTGATTAGAAGATATGCCCCTAAATATCACTCAAATATTCCAGCAGAGCAGAAACCTTAAGGTCATTCACAAAAAATTGCCTAAAGCACTCTGAGTTCTCCAAGCTGACAAAGACAGAAAAAACTATAAGAAATTCTATGAGGCATACAGTTTTTCAAACTCTAATAATCAGGGTGTCTTTCTGAGTGGCTGTAGTACCACATTTCCTAGTCTAGAGATTAAGTGGCATCTCTTTCAGAATATGTCTCCAACATGAAGGAGATACAGAAATCCATGTATTACATCACTGGTGAGAGCAAAGAACAGTATGCCAAGTCTGTCTTTCTGCAGCCAACTGTTGACGTGGGGCTTTGAGATAGTGTATATGATGGAGTCAAATGATGTTGCATGTTGCAGCTTATAGAATTTGGTGAGGAGAGTCTCATCTCAGTACCAAGAAGATGTTGGAGATACCCAAGGATGAGAAGAAAATGGAAGAGAGCAAGACCAAATCTGACAATCTCTGCCAACTCATTAAAGAAATCTTGGAGAGAAGATGGTTGTAAAGGTGACAATCACCAACAAGCTTTTATCTTCATCCTATTGCACTATAACTAGCACCTATAGCTTGACAGTTTAGGTGGGAGTGGATCGTGAAAGCTTGCACACTATGGGATTATACTACAATGAACTGTATACATAACAGTGAAAAAGTAGATCAACCCTGACCAGACCCTACTGTGAAGATGCTGAGGCAGAAAGCAGAACAGGTAAGAATAACAAGGCTACATTCTAAAATGTGTGGGATGCAGCAAAAGTAGAATTAAGAGGAAAGTCCAGGATGTGAGGGCGATCTGGCTGCGACATCTGTCACCCCATTGATCGCCAGGGTTGATTCGGCTGATCTGGCTGGCTAGGCGGGTGTCCCCTTCCTCCCTCACCGCTCCATGTGCGTCCCTCCCGAAGCTGCGCGCTCGGTCGAAGAGGACGGCCTTCCCCGAATAGAGACGCTTCGGTCGAGGGTATACGAGTAGCTGCGCTCCCCTGCTAGAACTTCCAAACAAGCTCTCAAGAGGAAAGTCCATAGCAATACAGGCCCAAATAAAAAGGACTTAAACAGTTCAAAGAAACACTTTAATCTCCTAACTTCAGCCCCAGAAAAATCAACAAAAAAATCCAAAACCCAGCAGAAGACAAGAAATAACAAAAATAAAAGCAGAGATAAATGAAATAGAAACCAAAAAGACCATCAAGAAGATAAACAAAACCAAATGCTGGTTTTTTGAAAAAGTAAATAAAATTGATAAACCCCTCACAAGGCTTACAAAGAAGAGAGAAAACTCAAATAGGATCAAAAACAAAAAGGGATATATAACAATAGACACAGCAGAAATGCAAAAGATAATTAGAGACTACTACGAACATCTATAATATGCAAAAAAATACAACAACCTGGAAGAGATGACAAATTTCTCAAACGATACAGCCATTCAAAACTGAACAAAGAAGACATAGAGAACTTAAACAGGTCAATCACAAGCAATGAAATTGAGACAGTCATCAGAACCCTGCCTAAAAGCAAGAGCCCAGGTCCAGATGGTTTCACAAATAAATTCTACCAAACATTCAAAGAGGAAATAACACCGATACTGTTAACACTCTTTTTAAAAATTGAGAAAGAAGGAAAGCTACCAAATACGTTCTATGAAGCAAACATTACACTAATTGCAAAATCAAAGACAGCACAAAGAAAGAGAATTATAGCGCAAAGAAAGTCTTACACTACCCAATTTTAAGACTGATTACAAAGATAATACTCAAGAGTGTAAGAAATGATAAAAGACAAATAGATAGTGAAGCCTGTGCATGGTGACTTGTGCCTGTAAGCTTCAGCCTATGAAGCAGTTGGGGCTAGGGATAACTGTTCGAGTCTCACTCAGGGCAATACAGTGAGACCTAATCCCAAAAAAATAGCTGGGCGTGGTGGTGCACACCTGTAATCCCAGCTACCTGGGAAGTTGAGACTGGGGATTTGCTTGAGTCCATGGTACCTTGGGCAACGTCTGCGGTTCCACGGGAAAATAGTGAGACCTAGTCTCCAAAAAAAAAAAAAAGAAGAAGAAAAAGACAAAGTGAACTAAACAGAGAAGTCCATATATAGACCCTCGCAAATACAGACAACAAATCATTGGCAAGGATACAATGAAGAAAAGCAATTCCTTGAATGAATGTGCTAGAGTAGACATCTATATCAACAGGGGGGGGACCCTCAAAATGGATTATTGAACCAAGGACAAAATGCAATACTATAAAACTATCTGAGATGGTATAGGTATAAGACTAGATACACTGGGTACAGAGATATCTTTTTAGTTATAATTACTACTCTGTAGAAACAAAACTAGTACACTTGCTTATTTGTACGGCAAATAGATTCTATTACACATTATACGATATGAATTAAAGATTAAGACAAATTTTTGTCCAATACAGCATATATGAAAATGCAAATCTTATTACACAGGCTGTTAGTACCCAATCAAGCAAAGTTACAATCTCCATTCCCAGTAAATTTGGTTCATGAAACTATGTAGTATTTTCAGTGAATAAAAAGAGTGCCAGAACAGAACTAGACCCTGTAAGTTACAGAGCAATATACACTACAAGATGGCTACTACCCCCCCCCCCAAAAAAAAAGGGAGACACTCAACATTAAGACACAGAAGCAAACTTTTCTTGGAAACAACCTAGAAAATCTCAAATATTGAATGGGGCAGCAGGAAGTGGCCAAAAGTTTTTAAAAATAAAAATTAAAGATTTTTTTAAAAACTCAAATATTAAAGAGACAAAAGGGTAACTTAAATTAAAACAGAATTATATCCCCAATGTAACAGAGAAAAAGCTCATTGGCAACAACAGGTTACCTTTTTCTTTTCTTTTTTTAATTCTTTCTCTTCTGTTTACATATGACAGTGTAGTACATATTTTTAGCATTTCTGGGTAACAGGCACCTTAAACTCAAAGAAATACAGTGGAAGTTTTAAGAGTTTGAACTCTGGAGTCAAATTGTCCTGGCTCTTAGAAGAGATAATATATTCTGTAACTTGCATGCCTCAGTATTCCCATCTCTCAAAGAGAAGCTTACAGACAGGAGAACATTAAAAGAAAAAACAAAAGTCAACTCCATAAGGAGCTCTTTATTTTTTTTTGTTTTTTGTTCTCAGCTATATTCTTAATGTCTGAACCCTAGTAAATATTTGTTGAATTTCAACATTACAACAGATGTGTGTACCTGAATACATATTCATATTTATATGCACGTGTATTTTTTAAGCAGATGATGCAAAATTGAAGTTGAGAACTCACAGAGTTTGCAACAGAAGCACAGTTAGTACCTTTTCCTTTGAAAGAAAAACAAAAACAGGTGAAGGTTGCATTCTCAATGACAATGATTCATAACCACCACATATACACCACTCAGAGCACTTCTGGTCAAATATTAGATGTGCATACATGCATTTTGATATTGTAAACAGTATTGCATATTTCATTCCATTCCTTAGTACTATTTGTTCATTATATTTTGTTCTTTTTAAATGAATGGACTTTATTTTTTAGAGTAGCTTTAAGTTCACATCAATCTAATACTATTTTTAGTGATTCAGTTCCAGTTCTAACTTTTCAAGACAATTAATACAACCTATTGCAGAGAACTGTGTTCTTTCTAGGAATTTTTAGTGCCCAAAAGCCAGAAAAAGAAGTTTAATAATTACAAAGCACAAAACTAAAGATACATTATGCCACAACAACATTAGTAAATTTTATAATGTTATGTGCTTGCGGTTTTTTCCCATTATAAATTTTTTCCCATTATAAATTCTAACTACATAGCCATTAAATAATTTACCTGTTTATTTAACATAAATAATTTATTTCTAGAAACCTGTAAACCACTTTAATCAAAGAAGGAAGACAGCAAGCTCCACAACTGCTCCCTTACTAAAGAAGAAAATTACCTCCTGACCAAGGTAATGAGTTGGATTTCATGAGTACAAGCAAAAGGAATATACTATGCCAAAAAGAAAGAGAGAAACAAGAAAACACAACAAAAAAGTTTAAAACATCAACTGTAGAGTTACAAACTACAGACTGTGTTGAAGGATCAGTATCAGAACTCAGGAGTATAGAAATAAAGCATAAACAAAAAGAAATGAAAGGGGGAGGGGTAAAGAGGAGTGGGGAACACGAAGGAACAAAGGGAATGTGGTGATGGTTCACAGGTGATATCGTGGTGGGAGAACTATGGGGGATCATGATGTAAGAAAACACATTAAGAAAAAAAAATAAGTCAGAAACAACAACTCATGCAGCAAAAGGAATAAAACTATAAACATGAAGTAGAATCAAGAAAGTATTAGTCAAGTATTAGTCAAGTATCAGTACATCAAGATCAAGTCAAGTTGAAAACAAAGTTCAATATCACAAGGGTCTAATAGTTGGATTGGTAGTAGAATTGAGACATTCATTCATGTAAACTATTAATCCCATTTAATCAAAATTTAAGAAAGCATGACATGTACATTTCATTAAAATTTTTAAGAAAAAATAAAATTTTAATGTATTTAGATATAAATTCCTCCAAAATCATCTTCTATTATATTAAGCAATACAATTAACTGATCAAAACTTAAGTTTTTAAAGATTCTAATTTTAAAGACAATTTAAAATAAAAGAAGTAAAAAGAACCCTACAGCAAATGACATGAGTCCATTCCCTGACTGTTGGATATTTGTGTTGTTTTCTCATTCTGCTATCGTAACCAGCGGTGTAATAAATGTAGGAAAGCAGGTTTCCTGTCAAATTAGTGTTTTCATATCCTCTAAAGATGAAAGCAATTCCTCTGGAATAGAACTGCTGGGATAAAGGTAAATCCATTTTCTACTGTTCCATTTCCACAACGGTTGGACCAGTTTTCTTTCCCACTAGAAATGGAAGAGGGTTCTGTTCTCCACATCCTCTCCAGAATTTGTTGTTTCTGGTTTTTTAAATGTAAGCCATTCTCACAGGAGTAAAATGGTTTTGAATTGCATTTTCCTAATTACAGGTGATACTGAACATTTTTCATATGCCTGCTATTTGCATTTCTTCTTTGGAGAAATGAGGTTTTTAGCTCTTCTTATTTTTTGACTGGATTTTTTGCTTTGTTTTATTGAGTTTTTATTGAGTTGAGTAAGCAAGCTATTTACCTCTTGTATTATATAAAAATATTTTCTCCCATTCAATTGGATGCCTCTTTGTTTTGATTACGGTTTATTTTACTGTACAAAGCTTTTTAATGTAGTCCCAAGCTATCTATCTTTTTCTTTTTTTTTTTTTTTTTGCTTCTGGAGATGAGTCCTCACAGAAGTCTCTGGTAAGTTTCATGGAGTGTTTTGCCTATGTTTCCTTCTATATATTTTATGGTGTCAGGTCTTACACATTCAAGTCTTTCATCTATTAAGTTGACTTTTGTACATGATGTATATGGCTTCAGTTTATTTGCAAGTTTCAGTTCAGTTTTCCTAACACATTTACTGAAGGGGATTTCCTTGTTCCAGTATACATTCCTTTTTCTTGTGCTGTAACGAGTTGACCGTATCTACATACACATTCCTTGTTCTTGTGCTGTAATGAGCTGACCATACGTATCTACATAGTTTTATATCTGTGTTTTCTATTCAAGTTCATTAACACATGTGTCTGTTTCTGCTCCAATACCATACTTTTTTAAAAATAATGGTTTTGTAGTACTACTTGAAGTCTGGGAGTGTAAAGACTCCATTTTTCTTCCTTTTAGTCAATAGAGCTTTAGTATTTAGAGGCTTTTTTGTAGTTTCATAAGGATTTCAATAGTAGTTATTTCTTTGAAGAATGGTACTGAGATGTTCATTGGGATTCCATTTAATTTGTAAATCTGCAGCAACATGGATGGAAATGGAAGGGTTTATGCTGGCTAAAATTAGTCAAAAGGAAATATAATGGCCTTACTTATATGTGGAATACACAGGATGCAAAAAAATCAAGAAAAATCCAAAATTAGCAAGCTCATCATAGAACTGAAGCTTACAGCAAAAGCAGGAGAGGGTGGGAAGCAAAACGGGGTGATTAACACTAGGAAATATGGACATGGTTAACAGGTGATCTGGTAGTATGAAAACTACTGGACTACAACAATGTAAGAAAAGAAGTTTAATAAAAACAGAAAAAAAATCGAGTTACCTTATACTAAATCATCTTATACTATATATAAGAATGCTTGCAAATAGAAAATTTAGACTCATTTATCAAAATTTGTTTCCAGGTGCTTTACTACATGTATTTTTAAAGTTTTCTAAAATTTAAATACCAACAGACTTAACTTCTCTAAAGCTAAAAATTGCATCTTTTAAAATATCTCCCCAATAAATATACTCATATAAACAAGAGTTGCTTGATAACAGCTTCATTAAAAAAAATCCATTACCAGTTTAGCAACTATACTTGAGAAACAAAAATATTACAAATATGTCCCTCTGGCTAAAGAAGTAAACATCTATTGTTAAAGTTACTGAGAAAGAAATAAAAATACTCAGGGGGAAATGTCTTCTGCAAAGGAAAAACAAAATAGTTGCAAAGTCCTATAATTTTCATACAAATTCACCATTTTTATAGAAAAAGTACCTCAAACAGTAAACTTGACCTTACCATAGTCCTAAGTCATTAGAAAACTTGCTATTTTTTAAAACCTGGTGAAAAGTACATTACTAAAGTCTAATTATTTTTTTCAATTTCTCCTTAAAATGTGTATGCTAATCCTATTACCTTTCCTTAAACAAAAATTAAAATTTCACCCATAATCTGTAGCTCCAGTTTAGAACCTTAATAGTTCTTTGTTCCACATAATCATTTTTCCAATTTTTATTAAATTTGTATAATAACTGGTTTTAAAAAAGCCTTATTGTACTAATTCTAATTTTGAAACAAGAATGACATAAGGAAACTCTCTTACTACAGTATGTGCACTTTTAACCTCTAGGCTACAGGCAAAGCTGTTGTCTCTAGGGCATATTCTGCAACAATTTTCTATATGCTTAGTTTCAGATTGGTAAAAATTTCCACAAACTTAAAGTCAAGACAATCTCCTTCTAGCCCTCTCCATAATATCCCCACTGAGATTTAAAATCTTCTACATGCCAGGCAATGTCAGATATTGGTGCCATCCAAAAACACTTAAAAGTGCTTGTTCTAGGCCGGGCACGGTGGCTCGTGCTTGTAAGCTTCAGCCTATGAAGCGGCAGGGGCTAGGGATCATGGTTCGAGTCCCACCTGGGGCCCGTAGCGAGACCAAGTTCCAAAAAAACAGCTGGGCGTGGTGGTGAGCGCCTGTCATCCCAGCTACCTGGGAAGCTGAGGCTGGGGATTGCTTGAGTCTGTGGTACTCTGGGCAACGAGAGCCTGCGGTTCCACAGACAAAAAAATAGCAAGACCTAGTCTCAAAAAAAAAAAAGTGCTTGTTCTTAAATATCAGTAAGATAAGGGGGAAAAAAGGCATAGTTCATGAAAAGTAGGTTGTAAATTTCCTGAGGGAAGTGTATTAACTTTGATGAAGCAGTGAAGAAACAAATTCTATGGGACCATCATCAGGAAGAAAGTGTTTCTTGATAATTCCTTTTAATTAAATGAACTTAATGAAATTCAAACCATATTTTTAAAAAGCTGCAATGGTTCATTATTCTGATATCCGTTTTAAGAAAGTTATAACTGGAAATTCAAAACAAATATTGTTTACTGAATATTAAAGTATTTAATTTTGTTTTGTGATATTAAATCCTAAGTGAATTATGTTCAAATTCTACTTAAATCTCAAATAACATTTTATCCTTCATATCTTGGGCACACTGTGTAATTACACAAACTTTAGTAAACTACAATAGATGATAGTCCAGAAACAGAGTCCATAATAATAATAAACTGACTTAAAAGCAAATGGGGGAAAGAGGAAAGTTTTTCTTTGTAGAATAATGCAGAAGGAATGATAGAAATAAAAAGTTGCCATTTAAGAACCATTAAAATAATGGTTTTATCATTAACAGACCTAAAACTAGTGGGGAAAAGTATTAGAGGAAGCTTTTACACAGTCTCAAAATACCTCCCTCCACAAGGTATTAATTAGCTACAAAAAGGAAAAATAATATTACAGTGGAGAAATCTGGCAGACCCTCTCCCCCAACCAAGGAATCACACATTGTTAACATCACTAGTAATGAGGTAGCAACAGGAGTTTGCAAGATAAAGAACAATAGAACCTCAGTTCTGTGATGTTCTTGCCCCCCCAAAAAAATCTCAATTTGATCACAAGAATAATTAAATAATTAATTATTAAATAAATTAATTAAATAAATAAATTATTTTAAATAAAATTTAAAATAATTAATTAATAAAGTAATTAAATAATTAAATAAATAAATTAAGAGACCTATCAATAAAACACTGGCCCAGGATTCTTCAAGAGTGCCAAAGATAATGAAAGACTTACAGCTCAGGAACTGTGTCACTTTAGAGAAGATACAAGAAAACTACATGCAACGTATGATCCTAGATTGAATCCTGAACCAGAAAACAGATTATCAGTGGGGAAAATGATGAAACTTTACCAGGGCCTGCATATTAGCTATTAGCATCAGTGAATTTTCTGGTTTTGATTAATTGTGCAGTTGCTAGAAAAGACACTGACAATTGGGTAAGGTGGGTAAAGGGTGCAGAAGCAAAACTCCTTCCCTTTATTCCTTTTGCAACTTTACTGAAAAAATGAAATTTCCAAAGGGAAGGAGAAAAATATAAGTTAAAATACAAGTCCATAAAAATCCAAGAACATTAAGAAGAAAAAAAAAAAAAAAAAAAACAGGTAAGGTATTTTGATGAATATACCTTAGGGTTCCCATTCTCCTCAGGGTTCAAAATATTTTATTTTAGTAATTTACTTATAAAAGCTAGGCATCATTCTATGTAGGTTCCCTTCTCCCTTATAATATACTTTTTATCTCCTGACGAATCAACCTATGGTAACTATTCTAACTTATTATAATCAAGTTGAGCTAAAACTATTTGCATTTCCCATAGATTTTCATGGGACAGTAAAAGGCAAAAAGTGAAATTCCAATAAAACCCTGCAGTGGGGGGAAAACATTTGACAAAATCAATAGTTTTTATATTATACCTCACTATGTAATTACATTAAGAAAATTACTAAACAAAGAATTTTAAGAGCTAGAGATTGCAACAAGGGATGAAGTTCTTCTTTAATCCTCTATGTTTATACTTTGCATTTCCAAGTCTCCTGTATTAGTTTCCATAAACTACTACATAACAAAATACCATTAACTGGTTGACTTGAGACAATATAAATTTACTCCCTCACAGATTTGGTGGCGAGAAACTCAAACTCAAGATCTCAGCCGGGTTCTAGTCTTTCCAACATTTAAAGAGGCGTGTCCTTTGTCGTCTCTTCGTCTTCTGATAATTTCAGACATTCCTTGACATGTTGCATTATAACTCCATTCTCACTTTCATTATTATATGGTTTTCTACTCCATGTCCATGTGTCTCTGTGGTTGCACATATATATCATTCTTCTCCCTTTGTCTCCAACTTCATATACAGACACCAGTCATACTATTTGAGTGTGACTTCATGTTAATTTAACTGCATCTGCAAAGATGCTATTTCAAATTAAAGTCACATTCATAGATACAGGGGTTAAAACTTTCATGTATCTTTTGGGAGTATACAAAACAGCTCATAACATCCTTCTAGAGGAGTACTTTTCCTTACAAAATTCTGTTTAGAACTTATTCAAGATCACTTTAAGAACCATTTACTGTCATTCCTATGATAGGCTAAGCAACATTGTAAATGCTGAACACTCACTGTTAAATGAATTAGATGAAATACCTGTCTTTTAAAAGCTGGTGCTTCAGGTAGAAATAGACAATAAATATAAGCATGAAAACTTCAGCACTGTGAGAGATGAGTACTATGATATACTAATGTGTATTTATATAATAATAAAGTATTTTAAAAGGGTGGCTTAAAATTTCTAAAGGAGAACACTTGAAAGATGTGCAAGTATAATGATGAAAGTAGGGGGTTGGAACAGTGATGATTCTTGATAAATGAGGGAAGATACTTGTTTACAGAAGTAAATAACCATGTAAATAAGCAGTGATGTAGTTTATAATGTACTTGATACAGCAACTTTGAAAATATGTGCTTCTTATAAAAGTTTTTATCTATCTTCTATCAAATCTTGCAGGTCAAAAAGTGAAACACTTAATTGTTTTATATTATGGTATTCAATTAGATCATTTAAATCTGTAGAGCCCACAATCATAACCATGAGTATGCTGATTACAAATCTTAAGTGACAAAAGGTATTAACTTAGTAATGTGTATGGTAAACCAAGATGTGTTGCTATATCATGAAATGGTAATGAATAGTATACTGTTGTACATGTACCATAAAGTCAAAACTATGCTCCACAATTAGGAGAAAATTAACTTGAAGAGGTCAAAAACTTCAGCCAAGGTTGAAGAACAGATTAGAATTTTCCCTAATAGAAGTCTTTTCAAAATTTCACTGACTGTGAAATGGGAGTGAAGCAGAAAGTGAAGTGTATATACACAAGTCTTGGGATGTTCATAATCATGCCTTTTCATCACTATTGCCCCCAAGCAATCATTTTAATTAAATATTTTAATCATTTTAATTAAATACCAGACAGGTATGATTTTTTTTTCTTTTTAATTTTTTGTTTTGTAATTATCATACAATATTGGTCATGTTTGCATGGTTGTATTGTACCCCTTATTCCACACCCCACCCCCCATTTCACCCTTCCTTCCTCTGGTCACTCCAACTCCTCTTGCTGCAAGATGTTGGTCTATGTTTGGCCCATTGGTCTTTTCTTTTTCTTAGAGATATGTCCCTTTTTCCTGGCTGTGGATTTGCACTCCTGGACAGCAACAGATGAGGCTGCTCAGATCTCTAGGGGTAGCTGAGGCAGACAGACAGGCTGAGCACATTGGAAACTTGTCAGGCAGATGTGTGGTGCGCTTCTCCAGGATCCTTTCTGTCACATGTTGCTGGTACTGTTCCATACAGTCTGGGTATGCTTCTGATGAGGTTTCTATTTCTCTAAAATTTCCCACTGTCAAACACACTACCTTCAATGGTAATGACTCAAGGAATTCATGAAGGTATAAAAACTATTGTACTAAGCATACAATTCTAGGGTATCACCATTCCTGCAATTTAACAATGACAAAGCTTAATTCAAGCTGAAACATTTAATTACTAGTTTACTAATTTCTTATGTTTCAGTTATTGTAAATATTAAGTATTTCCGCGATGGGCTATTAATAAAACATCAGGTGCTCTAGTGATATTTGTAAACCTTATAATAACCAGATCTATACAGTGTGATGATTCAATATATAAGTGTCTATGACAACTGTTATATTTGCATTAAGTCCCCCCAAACGTACACTGACTAGTAGATCTAAAGTATACTAAACTCTCCCTTGATTTCACTGTTCATAGTTAAATCTTTTATCTCCCTACAACCAAAAGGGCTCAAAGGAATATTCTTATGGAGGCTTAAGTTTTAGGTGAAGGACCAGTGAAATGGCATACTTAGGAGATGGAGGCACAGTGTTAAATCTACTACCTTTCTTCTCCAAATGAAAGCCTAACCTCACCTGCCCCCCTCCCCACCTCTGTCTCACCAACCCCACCCCTACCAGCTGTTTTCTACTGTAGGCAAATTAACTTTTATTGTCTTCTAGTCCCAATTACCTTGCTCCATACCACTCTCCAACCCATTTTATTTACACCACAAACACTCTTCCCCGTTTCCATGTCTTAACATTTCAAAATGTTGCATTCCCAGAATGAAATTTTTTATTCAAAAGTTCACTAGAAAATTACTGTCTACACTATTCATAGCACCATTTGTAAAACTGTCTTGCTTTGTATTTATACATGACTTTTTAGCTTTAAGGGAAAGGTCTTCGAAATCATCATATAGAAACATATCGAACACAGTTGAAAACTATGACAAATATTTTCACTCTCTGAATTCTTTGTTATCTACAGTTTCTTTAAACCACCATTGCTCCTGCCTTCCTCTTCCTCATCACTGTCTTCTACTCACTTCCTAACTACCTACCACTGTTCTTCACATTCCTTGAAAATGTTGGCATGTTGGACAGACTTCTACCCTCCTGTATGTCTTACCAGCATGCACAATATCTATCTAAAGTTCATGTAACAAGATTTCTAAACCTTTTCAATTCCTATGACATTCACATAGTCTTTGATCAACTTTCACAGTCTAATAGTTAGGAATCTGACCTAATCTTCCAATATTCAGAATTTGCCAATGTATCCACTATGCATGAATGTCTGCTTCAATTTTATATACAATGCCTAGCATTTTCCCCTCATAGTGTTTCAGTGCCCTCACAATCTTCTTTTCTTAGCAAGCCTACATAGGAATACTACTTCCTAACTTTCTAACCCTGGACTGTCTATTGTAAAGTACAAATCTAAAATAATCCCATGAACTATACTCTCTTAAGCATTCAAATAAGCATGAGTAAAGTGTCAGTGAAACATGAGAATTAATACTACACTGAGATATGGTCTACAATTTCTGGTGGAATCTTTTTTTTTTTT
>PVHY01005848.1:46487-79410 GCA_004024945.1 Uropsilus gracilis | reverse complement strand
GGACAGGGAGAGAACAGTCAGGGAGGGGAGGTGAACCCCAGACATCACAGAGATGTAAAATTTATATATAAATAAATCATTTTTTAAAAATATTCAATAAAAAGGGAGGAGAGAATAGAGTAGCTCATGGTGGGAAACCTTTGGCAAGGGCATTAACACCAATGTAAACCTCGACTAGCCTGGGCAACGGAATTACTTCCAAGTCACTGTTTTTGTCTCCTTTCCAGATTCAGTCTCTAAAAGGTCTATCTCGCACCATCTACCTCCTCTCAAGGCAGTTGTGCTGTTGAAAGTTTTGAACTGTAGGAATGTTATCCATTTCAGTGCGATCACATTAAAATAAGTGCAGAAAGGACAAATCTTCACTGGCTGCTTTGATAGAATTCAGAAATAAACTGCTCGACCGCCTTCCTTTCTCCTGCGCGCTGAAATTCGTGGTAAAGCACCAGTTTAAGCGTTCCCAAAGAGATTTGCTTACAAAGATCGTTGTGAGAGGCTGATTGGGTCTCCTGAGATAGCTCTCATCCTCTGACAAATCCCCGGGACCCTCGGAATCTCGCTCTACGTGTCTAATTACCTGCTGGATACCTGAGCCTTCTCCCCTTGGCCCTGACTGGGCTGAGCAAACTATCCCCCAAGGCGTGGCAGACACACAGCTGGGGGGCCGACCTGGGCGGGAGCGGACCCCCATCTGTCTCTGGAAATCCACATTTTAGGGTCTTGTAGTCATTTCCTTGCAAGTGCAAGGGAAGTTTTTGTACATTTTTATAAAAGGGGGCCAGAAGAGAACACCCTCCTCTTACTTCCTAATGTATTATGTCCTCCCCTGCCGAGTCCCGGGACTTAGTCTGGATTTGGTAACTGAAGTAATATAAATGTTAGCTAAGAAGTATTCCCGCAATGTGGTTCCAATTTAGGCCTGTTTTGAAGTCTAAAGGCCCAATATGTCTCGTAGATACTTCACTGGACATTAGCGCTAATGTAATTTGCGGAGGAGCACACACTGCCTTCTAGAAGGCAGCCTGGGTCTGGGCAATTCTTTTTTTTTTCCCCAGTGCCAGGGGGGCTCCTGTCTTCGCAGGTAGTTGCCCCCTCCGCTTTTGACGACGGGGGCTTTGCTCAGGAAATTGCCTGATACTTGCCAGGGGTTGCAGATAAATGGGGCAAGGTAAGTGCTGGACGCTGTCACCACCCTCTCCTCTAGGCTCTGGAAGAAGGCAGCTATCTGAACGCTGCCTTTCTCTGCAAGCTGTTTGCACTTTACTTCAGTAACTTATCTCTCCGAAGCCTGGCTTGATTTGCGAAGACACGCGTGCATTTTCAGAGTAGGGCAGACGCACCCCCTGACTGAGCCCACCCTCCACCCTCCGCCCGGCTCGGTGCTTACACCCCTCTCGAGCCTCTGGCTGCATCCCGGTAATGAGCATCCCCCTGCAACCGCCCGCCCTTTATCTTGCTGGGGGGACCCGCACCTTTTGAACTGCCATCTGTAGATTGTGTTGGTGCACTGACTTGTTAACTGTGCCATGCTGAGAAGGAAATGGCATGATTTAGATCAAGTGCTCGGGACGGCTGTTCATAAGAAACACTTGAGCCAAGCTGTTGCTGCTCAGAAAGTGCCCTGGGGAGAGGGGTTCCGTTTCGGGTCACGGTCCTGCCTTGTATGAGGGCAGGCGCAAAGCGCTGCAATCCCCGGGCTTCGCGCGGGCTGGAGGGGGCGGGGTGGGGAGAAACATTATGAAACCATAGACGCGAGGCTGCCAAATTAACTTCTCACCCTTTCAATCACACTCCAGAGGATAAAAGCCTAACATTTCTGCCTCAGAAACAGGCTCAGTTTACACCAAACAAGTTCTTTCTTTAATTTATCAGCTGGGCCAGCTCTTCTTCTAATGACTGCAGCTCTGGGCGGTTCGTGAAACTGTTAGGTAGGTGCGCAAGGAACATAGAACCAGGATATGGGTGCTTGCAAGTTTTCGTGGACAGGGCTTCCCCCCACCAACCCACCCCCAGTCTGGTTATCAGAATAACTGAAAATCAAAATGTCTCTCCTCTCAGTTGATTTCTTGCATGAAAATGGTTTCGCTTGTTCCAAGGAGCAAAAATAAAATTGCCGAATCACAAGCCCAGGTAAGCCACAGATCATTGTGCTTTTCACTTGCAAGTTTCTGGAAACACAGTTTAATTAGGAAGACAAAAGTGAAACTGAGAAAGAGCTTGGGAGGGAGGAAGACTTCAACTTAATTCATCAACTCCCAGGCTAACACCAAGGGCACTGATTTGTCCATTATATGGAAATAGATGATTAGGGTCATTCTCTAAGACAAATTTACTTTTCTGCACACTCTAAATCTGTTTAGTCACTTTAAAGGTGTCAATTATTGGAACAGGCTAAGACTATGAATTTCTTAGTAATAGCTTTAATAACATTTTGAAATGAAAAGCAGATACCTTGAAGTCAGCCTGCTTTGAAAAGACATATGAGCGGCTCTGGTTTTAATTTGTGGAGCATTCTACATCTGGAATCCTTTATAATTAAAACTAAAAACTGAACTACTACTTCCACCTGTCAAATGATGAAAAGATGAATGCACTAATAAGTTACTAAATAGCCCAACATGATAGAGTTTACATTCTCATTCTATACAGTAAAACAGAATTTTGGACAGGAGGCTAAAGGTCTTTGGTCATTACTAATAACATGCTTTCCATATTAACCTATATAGCCCACTGCAGCTACTGATGAGGTCTTTTTTATATTAACAGCTTATTTTCCTAAGACTTTGTTTTATAAGTACATATAAATTTCAGAAAAACTATTCAAAACACATCAACTGAGCTAGACTTTTCATCCCATGTGTCACAGCTTCATCCCTCTTGAGAATCTTCTACTGGCTTTGTATAATAATTGCCTATGTTGCCCAAAAGTCTGGTATTTACAAATATTAGCAAGCACCCACAGTGTCCATGTGACACTGCTGTGAGCAAGATATGCCTTTGTAGGTAAAGTAAGGTTGGGACTCTGGTGGAAAAAGCTCAGAATGACAAAAATGCATTATTTGTCTAGGTTCTGATAAGAAAAAAGTAGTTTTCCAAAACTTTGCCAAACACTCCAATTAAAATAATAATAGCCATTAAAATACCCTCAGACTGTCACTGCTGATCAGAAGGTTAATTATTTAAAAATGTAAATCCTGAGTTGTAATCCCTATAGAAGCTCTTTGGAACAACTCCCCCTGCAGAGGTCTAGCTGTGTGGGCAAACCCTAAAGGCTCATTTTTCTTATTATGCACTCATGCTTCCCTGTCATGAAATAAAAATGGAAATGTTACTTTTTTTTTAAGCATTGAAAAAAATAATGAAGAGTTTAGCTGTTAAAGGGACTTTCCATGGGGTGGATGCTGCTGTCATCAAAAGTTACCCTCATTGTTGCATTCAGCACAGTAACTGTCATTGGCACTGGACAACAGAAAGAAGGCAAAGCCTGGGGCCCTTGACCTGAGGTCTCACTCTGTAGAATTAAACCCAGGAAGAAAATCCTGGCCTGTCTGAACTCTTTGGGCCACTGGGGCCTCCATTAAATTATTGCTCAAGTGTCCCTTTCTATACTTAGCAACTTTTCATTCCAAAAAAGGAAGGATGTGGCTGCCACTTGTTCATTGCTAGAGGTGACAACTGGCCACCCGAGGCCTTAATCTTGCCTGAGAATGTACCCATGTGGCCAGCACACTATCCTAAGAACCAGGAGATTCATAGCATTCTTTACAAGAATCAAAAGCTGGAAGCAACCAAGTGTCTACAGATGCATGAATGGATAAACAAAGCGTGGTGTATACACACAATGGAATATTGTTCAGTCTTAGAAAGGAAGGAAATTCTGACACTTGCTACAACATGGATGAATCTTGAAGACATTATGGTAAGTGAAATGAGTTGGACACAAAAGGACAACTGTTGTATGATTCCTCCAACATGAGGTTCCTAGCATAGTCAGAATCATAAAGATTGAAAATAGAAAGGCGCCTGGCACCAGCTGTGGTGGGGAGGAGGGAGAGTTGCTGGTTAGTAAAGTGTTTCAAACTAGACACCAAGAACCAAGTAACGGTTTCACAACTACATGAATGTCCCCATGGCACTGAAGTGTACAGTTTAAATGATTAAAATTGCCAATTTTATCTTTTCTGTACTTTGTCACCAAAAGTCATGAGACTTTTTACTAAAATAAGGATTTTCAATGCATCCGAAAACAAAGAAATTCAAGTAGCAGTAGTCAGCATACCTGAATGATAACAGATTGTAGCTGAATAGCTCTGAAACACTTAGACCTGTGTTTCAGGTCTCCATGGTACCCACTCCTCCCTGTGGTCCTCTGCCTATTGCACCTCCCCCCTGAGGACTCTGCCAAGCCCTGCAGCCTTCTTCTGTCTCATGGGGCTGGTAGACAGCTCTCACATGTACACAGTGTTTAAAGGTAGGGCGAGAATCCAACTTTACCTTGCACCACCACAATTAATTACAATTAATTGTATCTATCCCAGGCACAGATGAGGCAAAGTGTGAGGCAAAATGGCATCCATGGCAGAACAGGGCTGAGCAGCCCTTCTCCAGCAAAATGACCCTTTGACACCCTCCTCCACCTACCCCCCCTGGGGAAGAGGACAGTGGATATCATACTCCAGAGACTGAGCAAGCCCTGTTCCCTTCGTTGACAGTTGCAGACAGCACCATACATAGCCATGTACAAAAGAACTAGAAGCACTTTTCAGGATCAGGAGAAGTTTCTTATTACCCATTTTTCTGATATTGACTATATATAAATTTATTGCAGATTTTGTAGTTCAGAGTCAAAGAGCAATGAATTTAAGAATCTTTATTGAAGTCTGGATTATCCCCAAACTGTGAACTTTCCCTCTAAGTCGCTGACTGTCTAAGGATTTTTTCCCCTCTTAAATGCTACTGTCAAACGGGCATTTTAAAACATTTATCAAAAACCAATGGCTGCAGACTTCAATCTGTACATTCCATACAAAGTAAACCCCAGCCCAGTGCTGATACATAAATGATGTGTTGGTTTAATCTATTTTTCACAGGGGGTGTCTGAGAGTAGGAAAATTAAAAACAGGTAGAATGGACTATTATTACTGTCCCATAGTGTGCTTTTTTACATGAGGTCTGGATTAAGATAACATCTGGTCTATATTTCTTGAACTATTTCCCTTTTATCACAAGAAAAATCGGCAACCCATCTCACAACTGCTCTTAATTTAGATCTAAATATCACTGATGAAACATTGTACAACATGCTGTTATCTATTAAAATGATTTCCCTGAAGGAACAGTTGATACTTTTATATATTCCAGCAAAGCTAATCATGCCAGGCCCCCTTAGTAGGACTTACCTTATAATCATAGGTTCAAATGTTCCACCTAAATCACTGCTTTGGTACCAAATGAGTCTTATTCTGAGATTGATTTTACTACATTGTTAAATATAGTGCCCAAATCTGAGAGTCACAGAACCATCAAGAGTCTTTAAGAATACAACTTTTTACTCTGAAGCAAACAACTCATTGTTCACCCCCACCACAACCCCCCATCACCCCAGATCCCCTTCCCACCACTACCTCACCCCACCTACCCCTATCTGGACTATGGGCTTTCCAGAGCCCTTTACAAGGGGAAGGCAGTAAGCTGTTTTCAGCACTTCTCAGAGTTTAAATTCTATACAATGTAATATATTGATTTCACAGAATGAAAACTTTGGGGTTTCTTTTTTTCCAGAATTATTTAATATTTTCACAGATAATAAATCACAAAAGTATTTTCTCTAAAACTATTTTGCATACCTGTAGTGCACATTCATTTTGCTCATTGTAAACTATATCAGGACTCAAACTCTGAGAAGGTAAAGTCTATGCATTAACCACTTACATGGGACATTACTTTCTCCAACCCCCACCTTTAATTTGATAATATACTTTGTTCTTTATTATTTAAAAATTATGAAAACTAAAGCACATAAAAATTATGAGGGTTTAAAAAAATCTTAACTAGAAAAAACTCTTGAATAGCTGTTAAAATATGAGCATGTTCATTGCAATAGGAAATGAAATTAGATATGTATTGCACA
Organism: Uropsilus gracilis; assembly: GCA_004024945.1. NCBI lineage: Eukaryota > Metazoa > Chordata > Mammalia > Eulipotyphla > Talpidae > Uropsilus > Uropsilus gracilis. The sequence continues at coordinate 73,280 of PVHY01005848.1, read as the reverse complement.
CAAAACCTAGAAATACTAAAAACAATAAAATATGCTTATTAAATGAAATTGATTAAATGAATTGTTACCTGTATAATGTGGAATATCTTAAGCCAGTAAATAAGGATAAAGAGAGGTGTATGTACTAGGGAAGGAACTTCATGATATGTTAGGAATAATAAGTCATGAAGATCTTGGTAACACTTTATACTGTCGTTAAAAAGAAAAAAAGAAACAGACATTACATGATGATATGTATGCAGAACAAAATTCACATCAAACTGTTTTCATGATTAACCTCTAGGAATAAGGAGGTGACCATTTCACTTTATAACTTTTCTTAACACACATATACCACTTTGTAGATTTATATTTTCTTTGTTTTCCTAATATATATTACTTTATTTATTTATTTACTTTTCTTTCAATATTGTTTTGCGATGTTTGTGATTTAACATGTAGGTGCTACCCTTCAGCTGTTTTTTTTTTTTTTTGAAAATTCATTTTATTGATTTGTCACATTTGTGCATTAATTGATCCCTCCTCCTCCCTCCATATCCCCCATGCGTATTCCCCCCCCCCACTTTGTAAATTTAAAAAGTAAGTGAAAATGCATTGAAGACAAAAAGGAAAGAGAACAGAGATCAATTAGTCATTCCTCTACAGGAATAGTCATAAGAAGGGAGGTGGCTTCCGGGGGAGGGTGGGTGTCTGCAAAAAGAACAAGAGGAATGCGATTGACAGGCATCCTGTCATCTTGTATTTTTTGGAGGGAATTCTGAGAATAAAAAGCCTTTGGAAGTTATCAGTGGTCAGGCTGGAGCCATTCATTTTTCACCTGCCTGTGTTTGTTGTCTGGCAGGCAGTCAAGGGTGCTATTAGCAGAATTAAGATCCAGAAGAAAAGATTATCCCTTAGAAGGCAAGATAAGGGACTGGAAAGTGTGGCTGGTTATCAATATCACAATACCAAACAGGTCAGAAAAGATTTCGTATAGGTTTCACTTGAGGCAAGTAATCTCTGCAAAAATAATGGAGTGACTGTTCTTCCGAAACACTTCAGTACTGCAACATACTGCAGTTCAGTTAAGATAAAGCGACAGTTTGATCAAGAGTTCCACAACTGCATTAGGCTGGAGAGTGGATAATAAAATGCTGCAACAATGTTCTTTTATTCCCCCTTATTCAGTAACCCTCAGTAATGAAATAACCTTCCATCGCACTCCCAGATCTTTCTAATATTTTGAATGATATGCTTTCATTCATTTTTTTCTTGCTTGCTGAGAAAAGCACCAAATGGAATTCCATGGTACAATTTGATGTAGGAAACTGGAGGAGCGACTGTAAAGTTATAAATTTAATTTTAGGAGTCTTTTTTTAAAATCACCAATAGTAGAGTATATTCAGAGGAGGTTTTGCCCCTCTGGTCCTGCAACATGTGCTTTCAAACAATGACTGGGAGTGGTGAAGGTTTTGCGTTCATGTCAGCACTGCGATTTACAAGAGTTCATACAGCATGAACTTACATAGCATTTCACCATGTTGTCTATGAATCATTTAATTTTAAGCTCTGCAACATATGGACAATTGGAAAATGCAAAGAAGTGAGAAAACACATTTGGTATTTCCATTTTATACACCTCATATTGAAAATAGATGTTTCTTTTTCTCTCAATTATTGTTCATTTAATTTCTTTTAAGCAATTTCAAGTAAATTGATAGTAACATGTTCAGCTAAGTAATTTTTCAGTGTTCAAAGCTCTATTATTTGTACACATCTGGAATGATAAACAATAAGCTGCTTATTTACTCTGGGTTATCATCCCAGTAGGAGTGACATATTGACAATACTTCATCCATCTAATAGTTGATTGATAAAACACATTCCCAAGACAGCTGCAGTGAAAGGAAGTGACTAACCATTGACAGAATAGAAAGAATAAAGACTGTGGCATGCATCACCAATCCAGGTAACCAAAGACACACTTAATGACCCTGGAAGTAGCAATTTATCAATGGAAAAACAAAATCAATATACATATAAAGTAAAAAATGGACTTTGACATTTCTTTAGAGTCATAAAATTGAGTCAGTTACAAGCAAGTATATGAAAATGCTCCCATTCAGGCATGGTTTTCAAAAACCCATCCAGTCGATGGTCATACCACCCTGAACGCACCCGAACTCATCAAAAATCCATCCATTAGCATCTTATAGTTAGCACGAATGAGATCATGGTGTATTCACAAAAGGTATTTACCTTTTAATGTGTTTTTATTCTTTCACCTTGTTTTTGAAATATGTCCAAATGTTTTTGCATGTCCAAAAAAGGACCTGATAAGAAAAAAAAAGTAGATCTCCTTAGGAATGTTTAAGCCTTAAAAATCCAGTTTCAAACAGCTTTCAGTTACATATGCAATATGAGAAAATATTTTTATAGATTTTAAAATGCTGACAATACAGTAGAATAAAAGCAAAAGTCCCTCTTTAACATCTCACCCTGTCCCAGCTGGTATCCCTGTCTCACTTTCTCCTAAGTGTTAACAACAATAGTTAGCAATAGAGAATATTTTACAGATCTTTTGCTTTGTACATATTTGCACATACATGTAAACATATACATGTGTAATGGGAGAAGGTATTTCTGAAAAACTGAATGAGTTTCTTACTGTGTGTTGCCCTGTGGGCTGCTGCCCTTGATTGAACAGGGTATCTCAGATATCATTTTAAGTCAGTCCATAGGGACCAAAAGCTATAAACTAGAAACTCACAGGTCACAAGCTCTTTTACATTTTTAGATTGTTTTCAACACTTAAAAATCTGTACTTCCCATTTTAAAAAACAGAAAAGATCTGGCAACTTTGCCCCCAGTTATCAGAAACAGGAGTCCCTCTGGTGGGACCCACACTCTTAATACACTTCAAATTGCTGCAGCCACAGTCCCACAGCCTGCCTCCCTCTTAGGTCTTCCAGTCCGCTACACCTGGTTAAATATTGATATATCATTCTTTTAAAAAGCTGCATATCATCCCATGATACTGTGCACCTGCATTTATTTCATGGTTCCAGTATTTCTATCACATTCTAAACTTTAAGTTTTCATTCTATATTTGGTAAAGTAGAATAAAAATCCATATTCTAGAAATGAACTTTTCCCATTTCATTGATGTACAATTTACATACTATATTAGTTTCAGGAGTACAGCATAATGATTTGATATTTTGCATATGCTGCAAATGATCACCACATATACCTAATGAACATCCATTATCCTAGATATTTATCCTGTCATTATCCTGTGATAACAGTTTTTAAGATAGACTTTGTGGTGAGATACCTTGCATTTGTGGAGGTATGAACCTAAAAACTCCTAAAACATATATAGGGTTGTTAATCAACATTACCTTAATAAGCATTAAAAGGAAAAGAAGTTCTACTGGCTTAGTAACTTTCAAATACACAAATGCAGTATGATTTCAAAGCAAATTACTTTCAAAGCAAAAACACTATACAGTATAACTTTTTGAAATTGCCTTTTATTTTACCATACAGTTTGTTAAAAGCCTAAATACATAACTGATATTGCCTTACAGAACTTTACACAAATACAAAGCATTGCTCTATATTTTTCCCCCTGAAAAATGCTATTGCAGCAGAGAACTGAGAGGCGTGGGAATGGGAGTAGAAAGGGGTATTTCAAATGATAAAAGAAAACTCCATCAGAAGTTCATCAGGATGGTTTCAATTCAGTTAAGTCAGGTTTTTTTCTCTTTTTAAATAGCACATATCTGTCTTAAAGTGACAAAGACCTGTTGAATAATTTAGGTATTCGCAGCTATCTTTCATCAGGTCTCTGCTTTCATCCTCCCTTCCCCCTCTTGTATACCACTGGCACAAAAAAATCTCTAAGTACCTGTAAAGTTTTCAGCATGGGGATATGTGATTGTGAAAAAGGGGTGCCAATCTGAAGTGCTCCAAAATTATTCCTCCAAAGTGATGCTGTTCATATGAACAAAACTGATGGGCTTCTAACAAGAAATGGGCCAAATCACAGAGACAATTTAGTGACTCCAACAGACACTGGAGCCAAAACTCAAAGCACATGCAAAAGTAGAAAGGAACAAGAGTTGTTTTTTTTTTTTAAATGATCTATCAGCCAAAATAAGAAACACACATGGATATCTATTCTCAGAACATCAGTTTTTGCCTATGGAATTTAATGTGAGGTTAAGAGTTCTAGGCAAGTAAGAGTAGGCACTGAGGAAAACCTTACCGCCTGTCATTTTTTTCCTTCCTATTCAAATTATCAGAAAATCCCTAAACATAAATGTGGGCAATTTTTGTCTATAGTTAATTTTCACAAGAATCACATGTACCTGGTTCATACTTATTACTCAGAAATAAAACTAACAGATCTTATAATAGCCATTTTTAGCTGCCCTTCTGATAAAAATTTATCTTCAGTGATTGTTTACCTGCAGGATTGAAACTTTGAAATAAATATATGTATGCACTGAATCTCTTCTATGCTTCAAAAAAAGTCACGATGGATTATTTTAATAGGAACTGAATAGCATTTGAAATGAAGCAAATAAAATGGTGTTAAATAAACTATTTTAAATAAAAATTGCCTCTCTATTTTGAAACAAATGATTCAAGCATGTTTGGTCACTTTATTGTTTGGGTGTTGGAGATATTTTCCAAGTAAATCAAAACCAAAATTCTAGGTTTTACACAAAAGCATCTTAACTCCTCAAAGGAAGTGATAACACAGTGTTGATTAGGACCCATGATTCCTATGATTCTGCAGAGGTACTCTGTGCTGGGTTGCTCTGGGGATGGAACACAACAATCTCTTTACAAGAATAACAGAAATGTTTGCAATTCCATTCAGCAGTCCCTTCTCCACTCTTTGAGCTCATTGACAAAATAAAAGCCATCCCTTCATATTATCTCTCTCAAATTATCTTAATATTTATTCCCTTTCCAGTTTAATATCAAACAGGCTTCATCTAGGGCTTTTTTCTTCTTCACAACCCCTGTGATATTTCAATAGTGGAAAAGTAAGAAAACTGGTGGCAAAAAATATTTCAATCCCACAGGGTGATGCAGGATTTGCATCGAAGGTGATACACAGCAGATTCCCAGAGCTGTTCAGGCCTGGCAAAGCTGTGCTGGAAACTGCCCTTCAGTCAACCTACAGAATAGCCTAAAGCTGACAACCTTATCACTGAAAGATCAAGCAGATATGTGCTAGGGACTTGGGATATGAAAATGGATGAGACACGAGGCTTATAGTGTGGTATCCAGACAGAGGAATGAAAATGCAATTATAGAGCATGCACTGAAGTCACTGCCAAAATAATCGTGCATGAGAAACACAAAGAAAGGCTAACTGCTTTTGATGGAGAAATCAGGAAAGGTCAAGAAAGCAACCAGATGTAGAGTGTTATCGCAAGAGCAAGAATTTCTCTCTTCTTGTCCAGTGGTGACGGCGGCTTCTTGTCCACCCCACTAACAATTTGTTGCAGTCCTGGCAGAGGTCTGCAGGTTGCTCCCAGAACTCAAATGTAGGCATGACATTCCTGATTTTTAGAGAATCTGTTAGCTTTCTCTAGCTACCTTATAGTGATTTCACTATTGTACAAAACTAGATAAAGATTTCTCTTCTTTCCCTTCAGGAAAGGTGGTAAAAAAAGGTGGAGCAACCTAGCTGACCCCAAAGTACCTCCACGTGCCCAGAAGCACTTGACAAATCTTCATGGATAGTTCTGTTTCAAAAAAGAATGTGCACACATACAAGTTGCAAAGGTTTACGGTGAAAGCAGAAATGCATTCAGATGGGTGTTAGTTTCCTTTTGAATGCTGCTATCTTAACGTAGATTAGTCCAGTCTAACATACCCCAAATTTACAGATACAGGTCCTCAAATAGCAGTCCAATAAATCTCCAAATAATTTCCCACTGAATTTATCTGATTATGCAATTCTAAGATCTGCATTTAAAAAGAATCTTAGAAAAAGTGGCCTACTTTAGATTACCAAAGGAGCCACCTGTATTTACGATAGGAAAATCTCATTATTTGGACAGTCATAAAAGTGTGAATTCCATGCTCAGCCAAAGCTTTCACACACAACTTTTACTGTATTGAAAACACTACAGAGTCTTAACAAGTTAACATGGAGGATCTAAGAGTATCCAGGAGTTACAGTCTAGAAAATAAGACTATCACAACTCAAAATGCACATCTAATGACAATAAGATTTTTTTATTTGCCTATCAAATGGCTAGGGATCAAAAAGGTAAAAATAATCAAACTATTCAAGTATAGGGAGAAAATCAAGATATATATATATATATATATAATTCAAGTAAGTGTGCAATTTGATACAAGTATTTAAAAGCATCTTTTCTGGAGATATGTAACATGTAAATCATTTGAACTACCAATTTCATTTCTAGCAGTTTATACCAGGTATGAATCTAAGTATTTATATAGGAGTGTGCTCTTTTAATATACCTAAGAAAACAACTAAATGAAAACACTTGGGGAATTGGTGTTAAAACTGTGGTACTCAGAGTATGCTTAATTAATGTTAATTAATTTATTATCATTCTTTAAAGTATGGTATTGAATATATATATATGTTCATAGTGTGATAATAAGATAGAAGATGTTTTGGATATGGCAGGAAAATATAAATTACAAAACAAATATAGTCTAATGACAATTTTTTCAACACAGGTGAGTGTATTCATTAAATATATCCCAGCACAAATTGACTATATATACTAAAATATTAGTTACATATAAAATTTCAAGTTTTAAGGGACAAAGCCTGATCCTGTTAATAGAAAATGGCAAAGTTGGACTTTAGCTACTTATATACATCATGTCACGCATTTTGGAGTTATACACCATCTCATCCCTTAAATCAAGTTATTCCAACACAAAACACACTCAGATAAAAAGGATATATATATATATATATATATATATATATATATATATATATATATATGCTTTTTTCCCTCCTACAAGGAAAAGTATTCATGCTTGCTAACAGAATGCATTTTATGAAATAAAGATTAACGCTGTGTTGTGGGTGTGCAGTAATTGCCCTCAGCCTTCTAGAGCCCTGGTAGCTGAAATTAACTCCTTTTGTTTATGCCAGCCTGAAACATCAGCTGCCTAGATCTAAGTTAAGTGCAGTATGATTTCAGTAGCAACTTCTTGGCAGTAGGCTTCTTCCAGAGATAAAACCCAAAAAGAAATGACCAAAAAAATTAGGATAAATCTAATTCCGATACGCCAAGAAAGAAATTCATGGACTAGTATTTATTTCCATTGCACTTCTTTCGTAAGCATGGTGATATACGCTTCCCCATGACACCTCGCCCGCAGAATTACAAAATTGTGGTTGCACTCACAGATTTTAAACAACAGGAAAAATAGCTCCATGGGTATATAAGCAAATGCTCTAAGATCATTGCATGATCAAAGCACCAAAATATAGGGAGACTCCTGGAAATATCCACCCAGCCACTATCTGCTCAAGACTTGGTAAAAGAAGATGGATGAAAGTGGTAGCTTAGAAGCTGCTGTTTTAAAAACAAAACCTGTTTCTTACACATTTCAGCTTCAATTACTAACAAACAGATGTACCACAAATCTTAACTCTGCTGGGGGTAAGACTCAAATACATTGTCAGTTTTATCTTTTAAATGTTTTATATCGAGATAAGCCAGACCCTTGAGAACATCTTCCTAGGTGATTACAAGATCAATACTTCTCTTTTTCCTCTAGGGGAAAAAAAATAACTTCATACAACAATTGCATGTGCTCTTTTTGGTGAAATCTCTTGTATTTAGCATCTATTGGAAGCCGAAGACAAATTATAAAGAAGGCATCCTAAAGTCCAGCATATCAATATTTTTCTTGGAGAGGTCAGAGGTACTAAGCTTTAGGACAGAGACCAGAGCAGGAGTAGGTGGCTTCCTCCAGGGAAGCAGTTTTCCTTTTGACCTGAGAGGCAGTGGGGATGTGAACTTCCAGTTGCCTTGTTTTCTGCTTATTGTCCTTCTTCTGTCTCTTTCTGAGTAGAATTTCAAATCTAAAACTTAGCATGAATTTTCTATTCAGAATATCTTCTTCTAAAATGTTCCCAAGAAATCTGTGTTCTCAGAAAGAACCAAAAAAATGTCCCCAAGAAATATGTGTTCTCATGGAAAGCATGAGAATATTTAACCCAACAGATAAATGTCCCAATGTCTCATTTATATAGCTTCTGGGGTCAATCTTATGCTTTTTTCCCCCAGCTATAAAACTATTCTTTGGGCTTTCCAGGGTCTAAAGAATGCTCAGTAAGCAAGGCTCCACCATGCCTGGACTATCACAAATCATAATACTAAATAAGACTAAGTTCTGAATAATCCCTTTCAATATTAAAATATATTTTATTTATATTTTAAAATATGAAACAAAATGATTAATTAAAAATATACCCCTTGATGTTCTTGATAACCTCTCAAAAGATGAAGCAATTTTTAGGTGGATTCTTCATTAGAAGAAGGTCAACTTTAACTCATGAGTTAACCACAGACCTCATATAATCCAAATTTCCTTCTGACAAACAGAAATGAGGAAAACTTGTCCATATGGAAGGAAACCTGGTTAAAAAAAAACTTACCCATATATCTTCAATAACAGTCACTCAAAACAAAGTGAAGAAAAAATATATATTAATATTTGAAATGTTCCTAAAAAGTCATTAGTGAAACAAAAATACCCCTCTACCTAGTCCATAGAAAAAGTCTCCAAGGGTCAAAATCAAAATTAAAATATGAATATATATAATTCATCTTCCCTTACACACACACACACACACACACACACACACACACAAACACACATGGACCAGCAAAGAACTCCACAGTTGTCCTCCAATTTTGCATTTAGCAAATATTCATCAAGTGTTTATTGAGCTTCTATAGTATACTTGGTAGAATGTCAAACATTTCAGTTAAACATGATGCTTCAGGATTACAAACAACACATTTACCTTGGCAAGTTTAAATGGAAAATGTGGTTGAAAAGTATTAAGTTCCTTAGTACTCTCCAAAAGGACCAGAGAATCAAACATTAAAGCCTCACTGTTCATCCACATGTAGGGGCTTCTCTAAGTAGAACACTACAGCCACCAAAACTCAAGACCTATGACCTTTAAGACCAGAGACCAGAATCCAGTCACTGTGACCTTCCCCATATAACTCCACCATCAACCCTAGGAAAAGGTCATCTCTCTCCTATGCAGCCTAGACCTCCTATGGCTCTCTTTCAAATCCACCTTGACTGGATCATGTGGTCAACTAAGCCCAGGTCACAAACCTGTCTCTGGGCCACACAAAAAAATATGAGATGCATATTTTCTGATTTCTGTCTAGAAAAGTAGAATAATAATGTGAGAAATCACCGAAAGGTTTGGTGACAAGTATTCAGTATAAAATATAACATGCTCTGTCATTATAGAGCATTCAGTTCAATATAATAGTATATATTACTATTAAAAAGCAAAATCCAAAAATTCTGTATGCAGTGACTACTCAGCATCATGAAGTGATCTAATATAAATATACCTGCTAAACCATATATGAACTGTATCTAGTTTAAGATTTTTCTTCCCTCAAGGGTTTTCAATACCAGCTTCATACTTAACATCAATCGTTTTTCGGCCTTTTGACAAAGATCAGTGTATACTTAACATGAATCAGGCAGACACTTGGCTATGGGCTAATTGGGTCAAAAAAAAAAAACTGCTTTCAGTGTTTTGAGATGCCTCCATACTGCTTTTCATAGGGACTGGATCAGCTTACATTCCCACTGACAGTATAAGAGGATTTCCATTCCTCTCATTCCTCAACAGCACTTACTGTTTCAGGCCTTTTCAATATGAGTAATTCTCACAAGTGTGAGTTGGTATCTCATTATTGTCTTGAGTTGTACTTGCCTAATAATAAGTAATGATGAACATTTTTCCATGTGCCTGTTTCCTGTCTGTATGCCTTCATTGGATAAGTGCCTGTTTAGTAATTCTGTCCAGTAATTCCACTTTTAAACATCTACCCCCCCGTCATATTTAAAAATACTAGTTCAAAAAGAAACACACTCCTATGTTTATCACAGCACTATTTATAATAGTCAAACTGTGGAAACAATCAAAATGCCTCAAAACAGATGAGCAGATCAAAAAGATGTGATTACTCAACAATCTAAAAAAATAAACTCCTACCATTTGCAGCAATATGGATAGAATGGGAAGGGCTAAGTGAAATAAGTCAGAAAAAGAAAAATAAAGAAGAGATGGTACCACTTATATGTAGCATATAGGGAAACCAAACTACAGGTGAGATAAACTTAAAAACCAGCTCTTAAAAACTGGAGGATTGAAGTATTATGGGAAGAAGAAAGGGAACATAGAAAGGTGGCAACATGGACTGTGGTAAGGGTCTGTGGCTGGTTTAGAGGCAGGAGTACTATCGTGGTAGTGCCTGAGGGAGGATTCTGTGCCTCCAAAACACCAATAATAACATAAGCCAACTTTACCTCAACTTCTAAAAATCACTCAACAAATACTGGTTATTATTCAAAAGAATAAAAGGAAAATCAGTTTTATTTCAATACATACATCAAATACTTAGATGCCAGATTTTAGACTTCTGCACTGTTAAAAAAAAGAAGAAATGGATTTCTGGATTCAAATTCCAACTCCATTATTAAATAATGTGTCCTTGAACAGGCTATTCACTTCCCTATATCTAAGCTTCTGTCTCTGTATCTGCTGCATAGAATTATCTAGTAGATGAAAAAGAAGGTCTATAAAGGAATTTATGATGTGTTTAGCACTGTTGGATTTTATCCATTCATTACTGAAACCACACAATGACATTATTAACCAACATCATTATCCCCATTTGAACTGATGAAGATGAATCTGGAATTCGGAAAGCTGTAGTCACTCATCCAGAGTAACATCAGTGTGGTTCTTAGGATCTTACCCCAGGCTCTCTGATGTCAAGTCTAGAATTTTTCCACTATACTATCCCCTAAAACTTAAAAACCATTACAAATAAAAATCATAATAACTTGTAGGTTGCAGAAACCTTCCTTACTAAGCAAAACTATAGCTTTTTCCATTTGCCTGGGGTGAGGGGGGGGGGGATTAGAAACTATGAAAAAGTAATGTTTAGCTCAAGAAGGAAATTAGAAGCTGGTCATACTAGCTTCCTGGAGTGTGTTCCCTAGGACCGTTTTATCTTTCTTCAGGCTTGTCCTACTTCCTTTCGTTTCTTGGCTCTTCTATTATCGTGGGCAGGATCTGGAGAACAGGAGTAAAATTGCAACAAGCCTGTGAGAGTTATCTAGGCAAAATTTAAGAAAAGAGAGAGTTTAATTATTGTATAATCAGTAACACACATGGGTATAAATATTTTCTAAGGGCGTTTTCTGGAACACCTAGTTTCTCTGAATGCTAATAGACTGTACAAAAAGAAAGTGTTCCTTAGTCAGTAAATCTGGAAAATGTGGCAATAACAGGTTTGTTGACCTTTCAATGTGCTAATGTGCAGGGTGAACCTACACAATGAGGATATGATATAAAATGAAACTGATAGGACTAAGCACCAGACACACTTGGAAAATACTGAAACAAATTCTGGTGGAATTTTTCATCAGAATGTAGGGAAAAAATGAGATCATTCAAATGTAACAAGAAGCTACTATACTGTCCCAAAAAAAAAGGTTATTCCCTCCTGACTCAAATATTCACTTGGCTTGACCACAATTCTGTTAATGTATGAGATTATATCAGGTTAGATGATTTGATGTACTTGATATTACTATGGACAAGATACTCTTCATATTCACCATGCAATCTTTAATTGTATTCAACTTCCTCTGTAGCCATCCTCCAGAGAGCTAATATGAATGCTGGGTTCACTTGAGAGCTGTATTTCCTTTAACATAATGCAAATACACCATCCAGTCAATAAGGATATCCTGTCAATTTGATAGACAATCTGTCAGTTTAAGTTAAACTATCATCACTTTGTACTTCTTTTGAGTTCTGTGAGCATGAAATAATCTTCAAGAATTCCTAGGTACTGGCAAAACTCAGTTTCCAAACACTCAAATGTTAAGACCAGATAGAATCAGGGCCTTATTGTCTCCACCAATTAATGTGACCTCGAGATTTTTGCCTGCGTAGCCTTTCAAGGATTTGCTGCTCTCCTTCAAGATTGAATATTAAGATCCCTTGTGTTTTAGTTCTGACTGTCCTACCACTACAGCCCTGTGTTATTGAAGAAAAAGGATCTGATATGAAATTGACCAGATCCTTGGTGTGTTGGGGTATGATCATTTTTTCCCTGTCACCAGAGCAGCAGGCATGTGTAGGATGTGAGGTAGTCATTGGTGATGTGAAAATGGGGGAAGAGGGAGTTACGAAGTGGGAGCTACCACCTCCAGTATAAGTGACTCTTCTGGGGCTCAGGGACCTGCCCAGGCTGCTGCAAAAGTCATGGTGGTAGAGGCAAGAGTTTCCTAGCTCCTTGCTTTAGCACATTACCTGTGGACAACCTATCCCCGTACCAACCAGGTGGAAAGCCAGAGGTCTCTGGAGCTCTGTCATCAGTGGGTTTTTCTCCATGTGTGACCTCCAATGCAAGGAGTTCCAGAAAATGCTCCCAAAGAAAGGATTCAGTAGATGGTCTCCATGGGACTCCCAAATCTCTGTAGACCTTTGTAGAGACCCAGTTGCTACACCTGCTTCCAGCCCTACCTCCAGCATTGTATACATGGAGCACCATGAGCCTTAGCCTGGTAGCTCAAAGATCTGTTGTCTATTAGTTCATATGAACAGCTCACAAAAAGCTGTAGTACACTTGTCTCTGGTATTAAGCCTGGTGACAGGTGCTGACCAGCACTACTGATCAATGAATGACACTCTCTCTGACCACCTTTGAAATGTCTAATAATTCTCTATGAACTGCCTCTATGAACTGCCTACTAATTCTCTACTAGTACCTCTAATTCTCTGGAACTGCCTTCTGGTGCTTTTGAGAAAGTTACAGCCCAGTCCAACATCCGATGATGTCAAGCAGACTTTCAGACTGCTGCTGTGGATGGCTGCAGTGTCACCTCAGCAGCCCTACCTGTGAGCATCTACAGATGCCACCATGATTTGAACCCTGGTACACTGCTGGACAGTGTGCCACCAGCTCCAGGTCCACATTGACAGGACAGTGCCATCTGGGACTAAGATGTTTGGGACTAAGGGACACTGCAGAAACTATCTGGAGTGAGACAGCAGTCCACCTGTGGCCATGTACACTCTTTCCTTTTCCTAATCTCTTATTTGTTAAATAAACCCATTGTCAGATACAGAGCTGAGTGATATATTACAACAGAGCATACTGGAGGAAAAAAAATCCACAGACAATGCCCTGATCCCCACCATGGCACTGTTTTCAGAACTGTTATCAGTACTATTTAAAGCACTGTTTTAAATCATCTGCATTATTTACCAATGAGCAATTCTAGGTTTGAAAGTATGTACCCAGCTTTTGCTCAAAATGGCAAAATCTAAAACCAAAGGAAATGTGCATCCCCATAGAGAATGAGCCCAACATCGCTTATTCCCAGAGGCAGAGGTCAGTCTTCTGCTCTGAACTTGCCAAGTTACAAGTTGGAAAATCCATACCAGGAGCCAGCTCTGCACCAGTGGGCTCTGCCGAAAGGGACAACTGGATTGTGTCTCTCTCCTGGAGAAGTACTGGGGTGCTGGGGAGATCATTTTCATAAATACACTTACTTTCCTCCTTTGAACAGGCACACCTGTTTTCTCTACTAACTCCACTGCTTCAGTCACTTATGCCCCAGGGAAAGCAGTAGTAAGAAACAGCAGATGCAGAATTTACACAGCAGAGAGCATTCCATCCCTTCAGTTTACAAATTCTGCAGAAAACGACCCAAGTAGTGCAGGACTATTTTATGAACTGTGACCCCAAGCCACTCATTGAAAATGCAGTTACTCTTAAATTGTTCTTTGCAGGTTTTCATTTTGAATGGTGAACATACTTTGTGTTAGTTACTGGTTAACCACTCACACTTGTGTTACAAACTTATTTGCAAAAGTAGTTTATATTATGTGACATTATATTAGCCTCCATTTTACAGATGGAGAAACTGAAGCGCAAGCTTCTTGCCCAAAATCTCTGCAAAATGACATAGAATAAGTACTACCTACTTATTCATTATCTACTTCAAATGACAAAATCCACAACAGAACTGGCATAGAGGAAATTAGAGATTTGGAGTTTTAGTGTGTTCCTTATTGACCAAAGTCTCCCTCGGATGAATTTACCTAGTAAAATTTACATAAAATTGACCTTTTAGGAGTCAGGCTTTCTGATATTATGAATGTTATTAAAAATAGAAAGGTATCTTTTGATTATTTTTAGTTCAATGACCCAATAGCAGCACTGATTGCTGATGAGAATTTGGATCAACTAGAACTCTCAGAACAGAAGATAATATGGCAGTTCTTAGCAAGCTAAGTAAACATACTCTTACTATATAATTCAGTAATTGTGTATCTGGGCATTTACTCAAATGAATTGAAAACTTAGGTCTACACAAAAACCTGAGCAAGGATGTTTTATAGTAACTTTGTTCATAATTGGCAAGACTTGGAAATAAGGACTTGAAGAAGTCCTTCAAGTCAAGGAGTAAGTAAACTGTATTATATCCAGACAAGGGAATATTATTTAATGCTAAACAAAAATGAGCTATTAGGCCATGAAAAGATATGGAAGGAAATCCACTGCGTATTACTAAGTGAACAAAGCTAATCTGTAAAGACTACGAACCATATAACTATTTCATTCTGGAAAAAGCAAAGTTAAGGTGAAAATAAAAAGATCAGGAATTGGGGTAGGAATGAATAAGTGGAATACAGAACAGTGAAACTGTATGATACCATAAGAACAACATGTAGGATGCCATAATGATGTGTACATATCTTTATATATTTGTCCAAACTCACAAAATGTGCAATAACAGTAAATGACCCAATGTGAACCAAGAACTCTCAGTAGTTATAATGTGTCAGTATCAGTTTATCAATTGTAACAATATATCACTCTAGTGGGAAAATTTTAGTAATGGGGAAGCTATGTGTATTAGGAGCAGGAGACAATTAAATTATAGATTTTATTTTTAATTACATTATTTAATCAAAAAGTAAACAATTAGAATAATAGGATACAATTAGAGCTAATGGGATATTGCTAGAGGTCAGCAGATAAGATTTTTTTTAAAGAGACAGACAAATATAATTAACCTAGATTAATTGCAAACATTTTGTGTCACTGCAAAGAGGTTTTAAAAGATACTTTTAAAAGCCTTGAGTCAAGGTTATATTTTAGCTATAATAGCTATTGTGAAAATGTATATATTGAAAATGAATGAAAATCAAAATCATTCCCTAATGTTATGTAAATGGCTAAATGTGGTTTGGGATATACAGATAGAAGCACAGCTGTGTCTGAAACAGAGGTTAAAAAAAACATATTTTATGTTAAAATCATCTTAGAGAACTCAGAATGCCTGAGTGTCATGGACATAGATGTAGAGTTTTAATAAAATAATTTCTTAAGCTATGAGAGTGAAAAATGCAGTAGTTCCAGTTTATATCATTTTATAAGGTAGGTGAGTCTGAATGTGTTTGTGTAGCTACATTAATAAGCTAACTATATAAGTAGACAAGTGACTAGTTCCTCTACACCCCTTAAGTTAATATAGCCATTCTATGCTTTAAAACTCTTTCATTAGAAAAGTGCAAATTTCCTTTTTATTCAGTCTAAGTTCCAGGGATGTCATGATACTTAGCAATATTATGGGCCACCCTCAAGAGCTGCTTTGAAAGAGTCTTTACTTTCTTTTTCCCCACCTCCTGAAAGACTTTTCTAATCCATGAGATTGTTAACTCTCCAAGTACCTTCATATCCTTATTCTGATATTTACCAGAGCCCACCTTTCCAAGTGGATAGCCTACATTCCTTGATTCCGTGGGCTCTCTTTGCAGAAAGAAGACTATAAAATAATTATATATGTATGTATGTGTACACATATCATGAAAATTTTGGGTGTAGAGGCACACATTACCCTTTTGTTCAATGTCCCAAGTCTTTGAGTTCCAATCTCTGCAAATGATTTGGTATTCAGAACATTATGCTTCTTGGGTTTTGGACACCATATTGTGAGCTAGGAACCATTAATCATACATTACAATACTCTTCTACACCCACCCAGTCTTTCCATCCCACCCCATAACTCTTTACTTTGCCCCAAACTTAGGGAGGAAAGCTAGTTATCAACTCCACATACTTATCAACTGCTTAGTCCATTAGGAAGGGCAGGAGAGAAATCTCTAACAAAAACATCAACTTTCCTCTTATGCATGGGACTTTATCTAAGGACAACTTCAAGTTATTGTGTCAGAAATAGAGTCCATAAACCAGATATAAATATTAGTATTCGTATTGGTTTTTAGAATGTGACTGGTGTTATCGCTATAGACTTACAAGAATGATGCGATTTATTTCTTTATCAAACACAACTCGGCTGTGACTTCATCAAGCATGGAATAAAGCAAAGGAAGGTCTACACAGCACCCTCTGCCTCCTAACTTATGTTGGGTACACTATCTCTTCCCTCTTCCAAAAGGGATTTGGAGCTCCAGTTACACTGAAGCTGTGTTTCCCTTTTCATTACAGATATAGACAACTGAGAACTGCATAAATTGTCTGGCAGAAGGACACCCAGCATTCCTCATTCCTTTCTTCTCTCTGCCAAGGTCACACACCCCATTAGGGGAGAAAACACAATTTTGCCTACCCTTTCAGGGAGAAGTTGCCTTGGAATAAAGGAGCAAGCCAACTCTTGAGAAAACTCCACAAAAGCAAAGAGTGGTATATTTCAGGTGTTCACCCTTTAAGCAGATCTTCCCACTTACCATTAACATATTTCTCCAATTTAGAATTTCCAGACAAGACACTATCAACAGAGTTCCACTCCCAACCCTGGCTGTGTCCATTCCGCATCCTACTTGTTCCAAGCACCTTGAAGAAACAAAAGCACCCTACCTATACAGTCAAATATTCTAAAGTAGCTTCATAACTATGATTTTCAAGAATATTATAGGGGGTGGGTGTGGTGCAAAGCTTAGAGATTATTTGGTACAGAGAATGCAAATTCAAATTCCAAATGGGGTCAGAGTTATAAAAATGAGTTAATTAAACCATATATGAGATAATACAGAGTGGTGAGAACTATGGCAAACTGCTCAAAAACACAGTCCCTCTGATTCTAACCCCCTTTTCCCCATTTCACAGTGGAAGACACTGAATGCCAAAGAAGTGAAGTAATTTGTCAAAAATGAAAATTCAATTTAGTTCATATTCTACTAAACAAATTGCCTTTAGGCAAGAAGATAATAAACTTTTTCCAAATCTTCAGTTCTCCCGTTTCGGGGTTTATAGAACTTTTGTTTTAAATGCCATCCTGCTGAAGATGTACCTTACTCCACCCCACGGGCTGTGGCGCAGGCTGCATTCATCCTCAGGAATGTTCTGTCTAGGGAGGATTCTCGGGATGTGATCTGTGGTCAGCGAGAAAGCCCTTTTGATCCCAGCCGCAA
This sequence comes from Uropsilus gracilis, assembly GCA_004024945.1. Classification (NCBI taxonomy): domain Eukaryota; kingdom Metazoa; phylum Chordata; class Mammalia; order Eulipotyphla; family Talpidae; genus Uropsilus; species Uropsilus gracilis. The sequence continues at coordinate 55,546 of PVHY01005848.1, read as the reverse complement.
GAATGCAGCTGAGCTCAGAATCCCTGTCTCCATAAATCAGAGTCCTCCCGAGACTCACGGGGCGTGGTTCCCCACGCAGGTGTCCAGCTGCTTCAGCCATTCTAAGGGGGCACTCCCCCACTTTGAAAGTCTTCGAGGAAATACTGGAATCAAAATGGTAAATCCATAAGACTCTGCATTCACTTATGAATTCTTCCTGACTTTCCAGGCATCTGTTTTACTCATTCCTCGCTGCCAGGTGTGAGTGCCTGTCTGCCTTGCTTCTGTTTGCCCATTTTTTTTTTTTTTTTTTTTTTTTGAGACTAGGTCTCGCTATTTTTGCCCGTGGAACCGCACGCAGGCTCACGTTGCCCCTGGGTACCACGGACTCAAGCAATCCCCAGCCTCAGCTTCCCAGGTAGCTGGGATTACAGACGTGAGCCACCATACCCAGCTGTATTTTTGGAACTAGGTTTTGCTACGTTGCCCTGAGGGAGTGGGGCACGAACCGCGATCCGTGGTCCCCACCACAGCTTCCTAGGCTGCCGCTTACAGGCACGCGCCATGGTGCCCAGCCTATTTGTTTGCTTTTTGTGTCCAACCTCCCACTGAATTTGGCTCAGCTTGTGACTAGGGCCAAAAATTTCTGTGTGTAACTGCTTGTAATTTGTCTAAGGGTGGAAGAACAGTTTAGGTAGTCAGAAAGCTGCCTTGGTCTCAGATTCTAGGTCCAGCAAGGTTTCTAAAGATAGTAGCTGGTAAATTTGGAACTTCCCAAGGATGCCCACATACCTCTCGGAGGCAGACTGTCCTTTTTTGCCAACAACCAGCTTCATATACAGACCAGCATGCATCAGAATTAGAGCCACCAGGAAGAAGAGGTCAGATCCAATTTTGAAGACTCAAGTATTTATAGCAGCTATCAGTTGTGAGTTTTTTGTTTTGTTTTTAATGATTCACACCTTGAGACCCTTAAGGGCATTCGTAGCTTGTATGTTCATTAAGCTGTAACAATAGTAGTTATGAAACACTCAAAGGGTGTTAGGTACCCTGACAAGTACTTAACAGAAATGATCTCCTTTAAATCTCACAACAACTCTATCATGCAGTGACTAATATTATAGTATCCATTATATGGGTAGGGAAACATTTAAAATGGCGAATTTGTCCAAGTATTTCAAACAAACAAAGACTGAAGCAAAACTAAGATGACAATTATTCTGAAATCAGGAAAACACAAAACTAGGAATGCACATCACCAGTGGGAAATCTCACCAAGCAGGTAACAGCTTTGAAATATACGAATGCACATCACCAGTGGGAAATCTCACCAAGCAGGTAACAGCTTTGAAATATACCTGAGCTATAATTAAATAGAGAGGCAAAGTCTCTCACCAGGGCTGTGGGGGCTTCCAGATAACAAGCATAAAAGGAGAGAGTTTCACTAGGTTTAAATAAACCCCCAAATCCAGGTAAATTTTGGTGACAACAAAGAGATGCAGTTGGTCCCCTTGCTCAGTGGGAGAGTCTAGGGGTGTCATAGGTGAAAGCCATCCCCAGCTGGCATCAGCCTTCTCAAGAGGGAGGCATGGCAGTCTTGGAAAAGCTACAGGGCCATTCGTCACACACTCTAAATTCTTGTGCTGGTAGAAATCTCTCTGCTCCCTACGGGGATATGGCATAAGCACTTTCCAGGAGTTTCCTTGAGGCCACACGTGGCCTGGGCACTACTTGTCACAGGTCAGAGCAGGCAAGAGCATCCTGAGGCTAAGTCATGTCAGCCAAGCAGCCCCTGCCTAGGTCTTTCCCTTGTCCGTTCCTCTTTTTCTCCCACAGCTTAGAGATGACTCAAAGGAGCAGTAAGGTGACTCAGAGAATGCCTCTCAAGTTCCTAAAAAAACACACACAAGGCCAACAACCAGGTACATTTCCTATGGGCTATGTTATTTTAAAAGCAATTGTGTCTCCAAAATGGAGCCACCATTTTATCACTCAGCTAAATCATACTGTAGGCCATGTTTGGTAGAAAGTGCCTATTTATAATAAATCCAAGCAGGCTTTTAAATGTTGTTTTATTCTTCATAGAAGCTGAATCACGCCATGTGGACTGACAGAGTCAAATAAAAAACTCCTAAGACTGATAAATATGGTTGTGGGGATATTGGCAGAGGGAGCCATGGGGTGAGGCCTGCGAGGCTTTTTCTGAGGCCCAGAGCCATGGGATTCGATGGCTGTGCCCATTTCTCCTCACTCTGGTCTTTGGTCATCCCACCATCGTAGTGCACCCCCTGGAAGGAGGTTAAGGAAAGCAAAGTTAAACAGTCACCCTTGCTCTTTGAAGGGGCTACATAGACATGATTTTTGTAGTGATGTTGCTCAAAACTACAAAATTATTTCATTATGATCATAATATAACATTTTCCCTCCTCCTAAATACTCCAGAAATCTAAGAAAGTAGAACGGTTCCCATGCCTTTGCTAACAGAAATCATAAGGGCTCTTCCATGAGTCCAGGGGGGGTGGATTTGGCATGTTAGGGCTTCTTTAACAAAACACTGCAAACTAACCCTGAGGTAGACAATGATGTAAAATAAAATAAAAATGAATGGATGAATGAATGAATAAATAAATAAATGATGGATGGATGGATGGATGGATGGATGGATGGATGGATGGATGGTTGGATGGATGGAGTATTTATTAGAAAAAAACTCAAAGTGGATGGTTTATAAACAAGAGAATTTTTAAATAATTTTACTTTCTTAGTTGATTATACATATATATTTTTTTTTACATCATTGTCTACCCTGAGGTTCTCCCACCACCTTAACACCTGTGAACCATCTTAATCTCTTATGTCCATCCATCCTCTGATTTTTCCTTCCTTCTCCTCTCTTGCTCTATACTTCAGTTCTAACAACAGAATTTTTTTCCTCACAATCCTAAAGTCTGTTGAGGTGGTGATCAAAACCAAGGTATGAACAGATTTGGTTACTCAGATGGGCCTGTTTCTTAGCTACATGGATACCATCTTCTGATGTCACAGGGTGGAGGAGCAGGGAAGCCTTGAGGTCTCATTTTTAAAAGCACTTATCCCATTCAAGAGGATGCCTTCTTCATGATCTAATCAATTCTGAAGACTCCCACCTCCCAAATTTGTCATATTGGGGATTATGTTTCAATATCTGAACTTTGGGGTGACACAAACATTCAGTCTACAGCAGGCTTCTAGACAGTTTTCTTCTTACTTGCCTGAGACAAGTTCCCAGCAAAAAGATGTGACTTTCAGCTCTACCATGCTTTCAATCTAGTCCTTATCCTCAACCTGAAAGCAGGGATGAAAGACAAAGCTATGAGCCAAAGTCTGTAACAGGTGATGTCCCTTTGAGAGGGGCAACAATAAGGAGTAATAGCACCCAATGTGATAATGCCAGGCAAGAAAGGAGAGTGGGTGGAGACTTGGAGAAGAGGATAAGTATCAGCAGAAGTTGTGAGAGGGGGTAATGCCATTTCAGGCATTGGCCCTGGAGCGTGGACAACTGGAATCTGTGAGCCTCTGAAGACAACAGTAGAAAACTGCAATCTGTTGACCTCCTAGAGAAGGAGGAGTTGAACTGCTGGAAACTGGAATCCATGCCTCCAAAAGCAGGGAGAGGTGAAACGCCATCTTGAAAACATGGTCTTTTTTGTGAAATGCTTGTTTCAGGTGTAGAGTGGCAAAGAAACACTATGTTGGAAGCAGGATTCTTTTGTTTGGAGTGCTTGTTTCAGGTTTGGAGTGGCAAGGAGATGTGTTCACACCTTGGAAGTGTGATCTTTGTTGAAGTCTGACACTGGACAATAACTGGGTAAGATATCTGCCCATTTGTGGCCTCAGTGACTCTCTATTTCCTTGCCTGTTAAGTAATTCCCATCGTTGTTATTATTCCCTGAACCTGAGTGGTCCTGCAATTGTGCACATGGGTGGAAGAACCCAGCCACTACCAGCTTAAATTTCAACCTCTCTCCTTGTTCCATTTTTGAGCCCTTTTCCACCTACTTTCAAGCCCACAGCTAAGGAAACATGTCCTTCTTCAACCTTCTTTCTCCTCTTTTCTCTGTAAAGACACTCTTCTACTCGGCTGCCATCTGACAACTTAATTCACACTAGTCACTAGCTGCTTAATGGATACCTCCAACAAAGTACTATCTCCTGAAAAAAATGAAGGAGATTCTTACCTGAAAGAACATCCTCCTATTGTTAAAAGTCAGTGCCTGGGGGAGAGAGGTCTCCTGGGTTCCATAAATCCCCTCTAACCTGAAGCCAACTAAGGATCTGGGTGAACAAGGTTAAATACTGGGAGGGCCTGGGGACAAGAGAGCATACACGCAGACCCAAGAGACAGTCACCACCATGGGCAGTTATCTCTTGGTAATATACTGACCCTGCTGATAGAATCTCCAACCATAATGGAGAAGTCAGAAATTTAGGTTTTCATGTGAAATCATAACATTTTTAGGTTGGTTATTAATTCAGAAAAACAGGAAAGCAACATATTATCAGGCCAAACAACCCTCATCAGCACATGGTATGGCTTGCAGGCTGCCTGTTCTCACTCTTTGCCCATATGCATATATTCCAGTCACAGATCAAACTCTCTTGGTCACCAGTGGTAATGAGGAACACATCATGCCCATTTCATTTCAATCATATGCAACTGGAGAGCTCCACCCAAAGGGACACATTGTCAAGGTTTATTTGAAATGTAGGGCATTTCCCAGTAGATGGAGTATGTCTGCCTCTCCCAACTTCTTTGCCCACCTCAGAAAGCCTACTACCAACTGACATGATGGTCAAGACCATCCCAGATCAGCTCCAAGATTCTATCTGACAATGCCCCTGTCTCCCACATTCTGCCTTCACTCTCTGCTCTGGGGCAAATCTGACTTGGAAAGTTGAATTCTCCAGTTGCTATTCTGCTCCAATATTGGAAAGTTTGGAAGGATTAGGGTCTCAAATTCTGTCTCCTTAACTAGTCAAAACTAATCACAGAAGCACTTTCAAGCAAACATCTCATAATCAATCCTGATGTATCTGAGAATGACCCATTTTTCTCTCCAAGTTTTCACAAGATTTTGTACTCAAAGTATAAGGAAAAGGAAAAAAGCAAAGGTTCATAAAGGAAAGTTTTTAATTCAAATGTCCTTAAAATTCACCCCTAGGAGTCCCAAATGACACCACCTTCTGGGAAAAGATCTTTATAAGAATTTGCAAAGGCTCAAGGCAAACTTTTCTTAATTCAGTTGCTTTAATCTAGCCAGTCTCCAAATCTTCTCATTGTCCTACCTCAATATTTCCAAAAGCTGTCATTTCTTTCTTTGGATCATACTAGTTAAAGTAAAACTGAAGAAGAGAGATGTAGACACCCTTAAGATCTCAGAACATGAATCCCAATCTTACTATGGAAAACAAGAGTTACAAAACCAGGTTTGTTTAACTCTTACAACCACTGGCTGAAAGAGTAAAATGAAAACAAGCTATTGTGTTAATCTTCAGATTAGCCCTCTGGTCTGTTAATGTAACACTGATAGTAAACAATGTCCATAATTAAACTGTTGTCAGAGACACAAATGCCCCACGAGCTGAGCTAATGAGGCAGCATTCATCTCCTTTACAAAGGCGGGCAAAATACAATTCCAGGAATGTTAATGCTGCCAAGTATCTGGGATGCTCTCTACAGCAAGACCTCTGAGCTAAAGTAATTAAGACTCCACAGCCTGCTGGAGAATTTTGGCCCAGCATTATTTGTTTGTTGAGGACATGTGCTTTGGTGCAAGGAATTGGAAATCTCTGAAACCAAATTGAGCATATTGGGCATCAAAGCACCCCAAGTCCTAGACTGAGGCTTGTGACATGAATGTACATGACAAGGGGGCAAGAGGGCCAGAGTCTCCTAATTGTTCCAGAGACCTTTTAGTCTGGGGAGAGACTACATGTCTTGGTATTTATGTAATTAATTGCACTGAAAGCCTCAACGCAGGGTTCCCTTGAAGTCAACCTGCATGTTCACTAAGGTTCATTAGACGAAGACGTTTCTCCATTCTTTTTGCTCTGGGAGATAGATGTAGCTCTAGAAAATACCATTTTACTGAACTATTTTGCCTAGAAACCAGAGATCACATCTATTCCCTTCAAGCAAGTATTCCCATTAGAAACATTTTTATTTCCCCTTCTGTTTTTCTTGGATTCTCTTGAAAATTCCAGTATATGGCCCAAGGCATTGCAATAAGGAAAATCACATCAGGGGAGCCTTTTAAAATGAGGAGTCCTGCACACGACTGTTTCCACCACATGGTCACATTCATTACCTACTCCTACCAGGAGGCAGATTCTGCCACCACTGACCCAAGACTGCCTATCTCTCACTCAGTTACTCCTGGGTCTGTATCCTAGCCCAGGTGCATCAACCTAGAGGGATTTTTGAACTGTGATAAGAATATAAATGGGAGAAAGAGAGACTACCTTGTGTTTCAACAACATTTCTCTGCAGACTTGAAAATGTCATGAAGAGGTCAAGCTCCCTGGGGGGACAAGATTATGACACCTCTCTATTCCCAATGATCAAAGGAAAGCCAAGTCACAAAACTTAGAGGAAGGCAAGAACTCTGGACCTGCCACAACTTAGCCCAGCCCATTCATTTATTCATTCAAAAATGTTGATGCAAGCCTACTACCAGCCTGTCACCAGGGATGCAAAGGTCAACAAACAGAAACAATCCCATCACACATGGAATACATTGCCTACTGGGGGCACAAATATTATTCAAATCATTGCACACTTAACTATGAAAAGTGCCATAGGAAACAACAACAAAACCAGAGTGCTAAGCAGGTCACTCCAGCAGGCTGGGTCCCCAAATACATATCTGCTGGGTGCCAAATACTCCCAGTGGTGGATTCTATAGTGTTTTATTGTATGGCTATCTATGTATTTTCACTTGGAAGCTAGATAATTTAATAATTCAAACCACAGGCATGGAGGCTAACAAGTGACCTAATTTTGAACAATTTCCTTAAGCTTTCTGGGTCTGAATAACATATAGTAATCATAAGTCATGGTCAGCCCTTCCAGACTGGCTGGCTGAAAGGATGAAATAAAGTTCTAGCATGTATGCATTTCCAGAGTTGATACCCTGAGCATATGTTATATCTACAAAAGATGAAAATGTGTCAAGTTACCAATGTCTCGTTCTGTTTTGTTTTTTTGATGAGGGGATTACTCCAGGTCATTTCTTTCTGCCCCAGCACCTGTCAGCACAAGCATCCTCATATTACAATGACAGTCATTCTTTAAGTACAGCTGGGGTGCTAAGGTATGTCCTCTTTTTGAAGACAATGGTGCAGTCACTTCAGAGAAAAGCAGAATCACCTTTCTTCATAACTCTCCTGCAAAGCTTTTCTATGCTTCCAATGTCTCTATTCCCAATGTCTCTATACTGGCATGAGAGTGTAGTTCGGAATTCAAAGATTGGGGTTGGAGGAAGAGGGCAGTAACTGCTTCTTACAAACCCCCTCTCCCCCAAACTCAAGCTAGACATAAGCCTGAGGTTTCATCAAAACTACAAATATCATTACTGGTTCCAAAATGATTCTGTGCTTCAGAAAACATAGTCACAGAAATTAACTGGCTGACTTCAGATGACAATGCATTCCACAGACTTCATGGATAACTTTCTAATTTTTAAAACATAGTTAAATAAATAAATAACTTGCTTGAATTCCTACACATTCCATTTCTTCCAGCTTTTGTGAGGCAACCTCTGCAAAATTCAATAAGAAGAAAGAGTGACCCAGCCATACTCCTTTTCACATAAATATCAGGAACTAGTCACCAAAATGTGTCCCAGACGGTCTACTGGAAAATACATCTGCCTGCAGCTCTGGGGACCCTTTTGCTATTCCTCTCTCTCATTTCAGGAAACAAGAATGTCCTAGAAGGAGATGGGATGGCTAAATAAGACCTCCAACTAAGAAGTAATTGGAATCTACACATTTCTTTTCTAATTTAAGCTATATTGTAAAATACTCTTACTTTATTCTAATCCATGCATTTTTCACATACCCCACAGTGTAGACACTTTATTCCCTAATTCTAGCAAAAACAGAGGAACTGTGCTGTTATTTTGAAAAAGTTCCATTATCATCATCATTAAATACATTGCCCACAGACAAACTCATGTTTTAAGGAGGCATTTTAACATTGCATAGCTTTAACCAAAGGCCTTATCCAAATGACAAAGCTTTGTTGCTGCAGAAAACTCAATGGAATCCCTGCTAACTGTGAGACCTTGGCTAAGTCTGGTACCCTGCCCCTCAATTCTTTCTTCTTTGAAAGAAAGATAAGATGAACTGTTTTCCTGGGAATTAAGTTAAGCAGGGTAGGGAGCTGGTTAAGCATACATTAAAGTCACATAATCCAGAGTTCAAATTCCAGCTCTACCATAAATGACTGAGGAACTCTGGGGAAGCTGTGCACCATCTCTACATAGAGCCTCAGTTTCCTTAACTGTCAATGGGACAGCAATACCTTGTTATTTACATGTTTATCATGATGATCAATGATTTCATTTATGCAAAGTCCTTAGTAATATGTTCTGGGTCAGCAAGGGGAGGTACAGTGAGACTCACAACTCAGTGACTCAGAAGGATCTAAATTATTCCTTAGTTTAGTCCTGACTCACAAACTAGATCCAGATCTTATTGAAGATAGAAAATCATGAATTTCCATTTTGGAAAAAGAATAGACAAGAGATCCTAAAATCATCAGCTATAAATAAGCTTAATATATCTTTAATGCATTTATATAAATGTTTTCATATAAATGTAATATATTATTCATAATATATAAAATATGTAATATATAATTTAAAACAAATATATAAAATGTACTATAATGTATGTTGAATATTATATTACACATATACTACATAATAATCAATCATACATTTCCATACAACGAAAATATATATACATTGTATTACTTTATAGGCATATTATATATATATATATATATATATATATATATATATATATATATATAT
>PVHY01005848.1:0-46387 GCA_004024945.1 Uropsilus gracilis | reverse complement strand
TCACAAAAAGGGTGAACTAAAGAAGAGACTTCAACAATGACAGGCACAAAAGAAACCTTGGCTCTGGGTAGAGATTTGGAAAAACAAAGCAACAACAAAATATCTTCTTGTGAATTTTCAAAGTCTAAAACTGTCTACCATAAGAATTGAGGACTAAAAATCACACGATCTCTGACCCAAAAGATCAAGGAGAAAATTTTATTTAAAGTGGACCTAGTTCTGTGGTGCCCCAAAGTACTTATAAAAGGCTATAGGGAATTCACTCAGAGAAACAATCCCTCAACCCAGTTCTCACTGAGCTCCCTCAAGATCATTCTAACCAATATGAATTCACAATCAAAATCATAAAATCTACCAAGAGACAAGCACCCTTGAAGAAGAGTCATCAGAAACAATTGATAGAAACAGAACCACAAAAGCTCAGACAATGGCATTATCAGATTCTAAATGAAATATCTATCATACATTTAATATTTTTAAGCAAATAAAAAAGAAATCAAAATTGTAAATAAGGAGACCATCTAAAAAGACAAACAAAAGAGCAGACAAATTTGGAAAAGAAACAAAGCTCAAGTAGTGAAAATAAAGCAATTATAATTTAAAACTCAATGAAATCGCATGATACACCCAGCCAAATTCTGAATGTGAGAAATTCCACAGAACAAATAATCTGTTTCTTCAATACTAATTGGAAAGGGAGAAAACAAAGGGAATATAAATTGCTATAGATTGAAGGAGATGTGAAAATCCTCAATCAAATTTGTGATGAGGATTCTGATTCAAATAAACTCAAACTAAAATATTGATAAAAACTATATTCATGGATAATTATTTGAGGTACAAATATTTCATTTTCATTGACAGCTAATATGGGCTTTTGTTTTGGACTTAGATTGAGGGACAGCATAAGAAACAGCCAGATAACAGCTCTCTACAGTTTGTTCTGTATCCTTACAGGATCCTCTGGGATCATTTTCACTGCTTTAAAGACCTATGGGAGGATTTGTTCTCAAGTCTCCATGGAAAAACTGTGTTTCCTCTAAACTGACTGACTTTCATCTCAAAGATAGTACAACTCTTGAAACTATGCCTGCTTTTTCTTTCTACTTTGGTCTTTAGGAAACTCAAATTCAAATATGCAGTCCACCTCAAACAGTCACACAGAGCCATATGGGATACATTCCTGAGTGCTATCCCAAATTAGCTCTATTTGCCTTTCCCTGGATTCCTTTAACCATATCGTTTATATTTTGCATACTTTTTGTAATCCACCTCAAGGTTTAAATAAAATTGTAAACCACCTCAAATCTTTGGTTTCTCCTTTAGGAGCAGCCTAAGATCTATAAAAGTTTTTTTTTGCAGGGGGTCTTAGATATGGTGCATGTAATATATATGTCACACTGTCATTCAATAAAAGTATTTCTACACTTAGATTTTCATCTCAATTAAATTATAGCTATTTAAAGTCTCAAATTATAATTTTTCCATCTTTGTATCACACGTAATAGCTTGCACACTTAACTAATGTGTTAGAAGTGAGAAAACTAGAGCCTCATTAAGACAGGAATGAATATTAAGTCATCTTCTTTGAAGCCATTGTTTGAATTTTTGCAGATTTTGTCATGACCTACTAAAACACAAAGTTCTGGAGCTAGAAATAAATACTGATGAATATTTGACAAGTTATGCACTGCATTCTACTCCTAATTAGGCTAAAAATTAATATGGGGAATGTGAGTCATGACAAACTTATTAGACTCCCTTTACTTTTTAATCTTTATTCTGTCTCTGAATTTTTGTTCAAAGCTACTTCAGAGCAAGTGATGATTTAGTATCTGACTCCATTTGAAGTTCCAATTGTTGCTGGCAATCCTTGATGCCCTTGGCTTGCAGTTGCCTAGTAACTCCAATCTCTGCTTCTGTCATCACATGACCTTCTTCTCTGAAAGTCTCTGTGTATCCAGCCTAACCCAGTGTGACTTCATTTTAATCTAAGCAATTATAGCTATGAGAATCCTATTTGCAAATATAATATTCTCAGAACCACATTCTGAGATTCTCAGAAGACATGAATTTGTAGGAGACACTATTCTATCCAGTACAGGGACATTCAAAAAAAGTCATTATTAGTGTACACTACTATTGTTATTTGACTGATAGTTGGATGAATCGTCCTTTCATTCATTAAATAAAAAATATTGATTAAGTGTCCATAATTTGCCAGGTATAGTCATGGGTGTTAATAATACAGTCCCTACTTTCATGAAGGTTACATGTTAAGGGAATGAGAATGAGATAAACAAATCTAAAAACTATCACATAACCTTTCAGATGTGAAAAGAATAAAAAAGAAGGCAGGATCATTGTTTCCTCCATTCTGTCCTCTCCCAACCTGGGGTCTTATTATGTGGTTGTTGCCTCCACCCTCTTTTGTGTTTTTTACAAGGGATGACAAGAATTTTTCTATCTGAAAATGAGCAAACCTACTCCAGATAGTATTTTCCATTACAGTGGGCAAATTAATCATGATTATTCTATAAACTGGAGATTGTATAACTGAGGAAATTGTTCCAAATGAAAGAATAGCTCACAGGGTAGGAGGTAAATCGAATTCCACAAGTGATAATAAGAGAGAGCAAAAAGAGGGCAGTTATGTATCAGGCTGCATGAATCATTTACTATAAATCCAGATGTTTGTAAAATGAAAAACAGGCCAAGTGCATGACCTTGTGAACTGATGTAAGGACTAGTTAAAATATGATGGAAGAATAAATATCATGGAACGTTTTTTAAAAAGAAGTCATGAAAAGGCCATTTACCTATCTATCACCTAAAAACATGTAGAAGACAAAAAAAATTAAAAACTTTATTTTGAACTGCTATCAAACTACTTAAATTTTCAGCAACAAAAGTTTCAATAATTATAGATCAGTAGCACAGCATGAGTGGCTTGTTATATCACTGTGGAGAGAAAAACACTTTGTTAAGCTTGTTTCTAAGGAAATGAAACGCTTTTCAGACATGTCATTAATGCTCATAAAATCTCCTGGAGCCTAGGAAAGGGCAGATGCTATTTTTCAGAATGGTCACAGACCATCAAAAAAGGAAATCTCATTGAATTGTTTGAGTACTTATTTGCTTATTTATACTTCAAGGGACCAATTTAAGGAAGGACATTCAGGTCAGGTGATAAATATTTAAAACAAGTATCAAGCAACACAGAAGGAATTTACAGTCTAGGGGGGAAAAAAGAACTGTACATTGAGAATTACCTATCACAAACAGAAGCAAATATAATAAAGTAGACACTCTCCACCTTGGTAAAATCATGGAGCAAAAATTTCAGAGCTCCAAAGGCAACCTTTTGAGTCTGTGCAAACCCAGTAAGCCATTTTCACGCTGACTTGCACAGCACCAGTGCCCCAAAATTCCATATCACACCTCTAACATCCTCTCCCACATGCACGCTGCACTCCTGTCTTATTTCCAGATTCCACATTTCTCTGGATCCTCCCTCACTTCACTTCTGGATGTTTAAACCATAACTCTCACCTCTCACATCACTACTGTTTTATGGGAAATGACATTCCCACCTGCCATGTATTTCCACCAGGTACTTTTGTTTTCCTTCTTCATATTGTAGCTTTCTGCCTCTCCCCAGTGTGCCCAGCTGATAGTCTGGCAAAAGTTCTCCCTTCTTAACCAAGAAAAGAAGAGATTATCTTGGATGCATACAAGGCAGCAAGAATAGTTGGATTTTTATGGCCTTTTGTTCATGGTAGAAATGAAAAAGCTCTGAAAAAAGATTCTGAACTCTACCAAGTTGTTCACAGAATCAGTCATGAAGTATTTATTGAGACATGATGGGTGAGGAATAACCATAACACAACAGTCTCCAAGTGCACTATGGGGTAAGTTCTCCCAGGGGTCATGGGCCAAGCAGGCTACATTAGTATTTAAATCACATGATTAGTTTAAAGCCACAGTGAGAAACAAGGGTGAGAAATGTTGTGTAAGGTAGCACACTCAGGAGAACGCAAGCAGGTAGGAGCTACCACTTGACCTGAACTCTAGGTCTCATCCTTGTTTCACCAATGTTAACTATCATAGTGAGGACCAGAGTTGAGGTATGTGTGAAAGGGTCCAACAGAGGGCACCTGGGGTGAGAAAGATGAGTTTAAAACTAACCCTTCCTTGAAAACTGACTACAGAACTGAAGCATTCAGAGTAGGGAGGGGTAAGAGAGGCCTAAGAACAAAGAGGAAAGGAAGCCCAATGGACTAAGGTGGTCAACTATGGGTGATTTGGTGGTGGTTACCCTAGAGTGGCAATAGCAGATGGGGAGGATCCTAATGTTACCTTAATTAAAAGAATAAATTAATTTTTTAAAAGGCACAAACAGACTTTATCAGAGAATTCCATCTGACTACAACTGTGGTTTGGTTACTAGTCAATTTAGCAATCATGAATTATATTTGCACATCTTAGGTAAGAAAACACATGGGACAAAAAAGGATATGTATGTTTATGGATATTCAAATTAAGAGCTCATAAATATTCAGCATCTTGATGCACATAGTGTATCATGAATATTTAGTAATTACTCAAATCCTCCATCCCTTTCTATGTCCACCCATATACACCCTATTTATTTGTCAAAAGATCATTTACTCTATGCGTAACACATCATAGGAGGTGTAACCATTCTGATTGTTGTCATCTAAGGCAGAACCAGATCATCTCAACCATATCAAAGGGAACAACTATAACATTGGGAACAGCTACCTTGGTCCAAGCAGTCCAAGCTGGAGGGGCATAAGGTACATGCATAGAAAGCGAGCTCTCAGGGAGAAGGCAGCAATGACACTGGAATTGGAGAGTGGGTTGCAACGTGAGGTAAGTTTTCAGAACTTAAATGGAACTTGATCTGGGGAAGAGGGTTTGAGCTTTTGGGACAGATGAGGGACAAATAAGGAGTGACTCTGTGTGCTGTTTGCAGACACCAGATTAATGAGCAACTCAGTACCTGGCTGGAGAGAAGACAAGTAACCCAGGGGAGAAACTAGTCCCAGCTTGGAGCTGAGCATCCTCAAAAAGGAATCAGGCAGCCAGGGATGAGAGCTACACACAGACTCAGGGATCCCACCCGAGCCTGTGGGAATGAATGCCAGGCTCACAGAATGCTGAAAATTCAATGAAAGGTAGGTCAGAAGGGTTGGAGGTACAGGTCTGGCAGTTGGAGGTGGCCCGTTCCACACCCCAGTCACCCTGTGACTCTCAGCTGTCATGGAGCCTGCAGCCTTTTTGTCAGAACTGTCGCAAAGTAAATGAAGCAGGTTTCACCTCTTTCCCTCCAGCTGCTGATGGATGATCTCACCAAGTGGTGGACAGTGTTCAACACTATGTCATTTCACATTACTATTCCTGTTTGGTTTCTTGGGGAACAGGGAGCAGACTCAGAGATCTGTTTTAATTTCTCAAAGGGTCCCTTTGTTCCACTCACTACAGATCAACAACCTCCCCATCTCTGAAACCTCTTTCAAACAGAACTGATTAGGTGGTGTTTGTATTTGCAATGAAAGGGTAAACATGTTCTAGTGTCTTTAAATATCCAATGATTGATTCATAAGAAACTAATTAGTCTAACTGCTAATTTCCAGTATCTAACCTGAGGGTAGGGCTTAGAGCTATAGGAAAGAAAGACATCTGTGAATTATAAACTGCATGCTTCCTAGTTCTTCAAGCAAGCTTACTTCGCCATGAGGAGATCCACTCTCTTACTTTCTCAACAAGTATTTTTTAAGACCCTAATATGTGAGCAGCAAATGTGTTTTACACAATGATTCATCATCAGGTCAGGTTATGGTCATGACAAAGTTTAATTAAACTAAACCAGGGATGGATTTATCCTGAAGTTAATATAGCTTAAGCTTCAGAGCCCCTCCCTCAAATAAGTACTTTCCAAGACCCTGGGAGGGGATTTAGCAGAGTTGGCATAATTGTCTATTTTATGAAATGTGCAGATGTACAATATTTTAATTGCAATTAGTTCAAACCCACTTTGGCTCTTCTCCAGTCACACTTTGCCTTCTAGTTGGGTGACATTGGCTACAGACAGCTTAGCACCTGGCTAAGAAGACATTAAATTGGGGGTACATTTGTGCTCAATAGAACATAAGGATATGGTTCTCAGACATTGCCCTGGATAGTTAAATCATTTCTAGCATACATCATACATCTATCCTGGTGTAGAAACTAATCTCAGGAATGACCTTCCACTCATTGTGTTGGTTCACCCAGCATCAAGACAATGGTATAAGGTCAGAGGTGAAATTGTAACCTGAATGTAATCTGAACCACACCCCAAGAATTTGACTGATAGAAAAACAAGGTTTGAAATATAAGAAGTCAGAAGTTAGTCTATGATGAATTTTCCCACTCATCAGATGTGAAAAACTGGTCTTTTGTTTGGGAGGGAACACCAAAAAACACATGGTATGATAACTGCTCAGTATGACTTGGCTGAATAATAAAAGTGTTTAAATGCCTTGGGCAATGTGTACCTACTGAGTGAAAGCAAGAAAGGAAGCATTAAATGGAGAATGAGTTGGGTGGGGAGAGAAAGAAAAGATGACTTTGCTCACTGGGAGAATTTTATGCTCTTAACTGAACTAAGTGGCACAATGTAGTCTTGGCATGTAATCCCTCTTCTCCTAAAATAGGATTCTTGAACAGGACTATGGCCAGCTATTGGAGTCCATTTACCAGAGCTCTAGTCCAGACTATGAGAGTTTACCTTGGTTATATTCTGGGCCTGTAACTTTGAATTATTTGTGCAAGACTTTGGTGCCTTAGCTCCTTGGTTCTGGAATTAAAGGGTCTCTGGCCTCAGTGCCAGAGAAGTTAACTAATGTTTATAAGTGACCCCCTGAAAGCATGTCTATAATTTTATTTAAGGACCCACCTCCACCTGCCTCAGGGCAATCCATCTTTATATCTGAGATACAGTCCCTAGACCTCTCCACCCAGTCTTCAGCCTGGATCTCTCGCCATCAGAAGGCAAACCTCAGGCACTCCATGCATTACTGTGTTTCCAGGCTACTTTGGAAAGTTCAGTCCATCTATGTTCCAAACACTTTGGGTTTCCAGAGTATTACCAGTCAACAGCTGCAGATCTCCTGTATATGTAATGGGAAAATGTTATTCATGCAACTATGATGTATATGCTCCAGAGGACTAAGGAAAGGAGATACATTAAAAACTCCTGTAGTAACGAGGGAGAGATACAAACCAAAAAGACACAAGACATGAAAAACAAAAATTCACCACACCATCTGCATATTATTGTATACAATGGACAGTGATGCTTAACTGGGTCTCTTCCCTGTCTTCTGTTTCATTCTGGTGGATGAAGCTACTACAGGCAGTGCTTTATACATAGATCACATCCTTTAGGATCAGAATCTTTGCTCAGAGATCCTGGTTTAACTAACTTAAACAGGTATTACTTATCTCACAGAACAAAAATTCACAGAGAGGGTAAGTCTGGAGTTAGTTCAGTGTCTACCCTACCACGCTTGATGTGCTGCTGTGATTGCTCAGCTCAGCTCCCCCATGTGGGGCCAAGATGAAGGGAGATCTGGGAGGCAGGAAGACCTTGTTTCTTCTGATGTGTGTCTTTTTTTAAAGTCAGGCATATGAATATATGTTACATACAGTAGAATTCACCATTTTTATTATACTAGTGACAAAAGTACACTAACAAGTATATACAGTCATGTAACAACCAGGATGTTGACTGTTTGCGTCACACCAAAATGTTTCCTCAAGGCCACTTGTCCTCAGTCCACTTCCTCAACTGAGCACCTGGTAGCCACTCATCTGACTTTAGTTGCCTTAACAAGAATATAATGTAAATGGAATTTTACATTGGGGTAGCCATTTGCGTCTAGTTTTTTTTCATTAAGCATAATACATTTGAGACCCATCCACGTTAGTGCAGAGAGGAGTAGATTGTACTATTTTATTGCTGAATGGTATTCCATTGTACAGATGTACTATAATTTGTTTATCAATTCGCCAGTTAGTAGACATTTGAGATGTGTCCAGTTTTAACTGTTATGAATAAGCTGCTATAAACATTCACAGGCAGATTTCTCTATGGATGTATGTTTTCATTTCCTTTGAGTAAATTTTTAAGAATGAGATTGCTCATTTGAAAGGGTAACACACTTTGCTTTTTAAGAGCAAGAAAACTATTACCAGAAATTTCCTCATGTCTAATTGGCTAGAACTGGGTCACAGGCTTCTGCCTAAACCAATCTCTGACAGAAAAATAAAAAGAAAGTGATCAAATAAACTTCTTGGTTATAGAGATGGGACATTCTCTGCTGTTGATGTGACAATATGTGGAAACAGAATCCAGGTTCTTCCAGTGAGGGAGAAGAGAAAAACAGGTTTAGGCAGCAACCCTGGAACCTCCCTGCCTCAAGCCTTATTATCATATTAGGTATCTAATTCCTTATTATGTAAGCCCCTTGTGTCATATTTTCTAACAAAAGCATCCTAAACACCCTAAATGCCATCAGAAGGAACTGTCATGACTTGTGCTTTATAACCATGGAGTCCAAGCCACAGTTCATTGACCCTGAGCCAGTCAAATGTCTCATAAGAAGTGAGCAGTTTCAGGCCATGGAGCCAGGATTAAGGACCCTGATGGAGAGAGAGCATTGATTGGAGAAGACTCAGAGAAGCAGGAGAGCATGCTAGGCCCACTGGAAGCCAAAGAGATTCTGAGGAGGACCTCCAAAAGTAGGAACATGAGGAAGGCACCAGACTTACACACAGCACACACATTTGCAAGCCTGCAGTCCACTACAGGGTTCTGGTCCTAGGATGGAATTGGTCCTCCAGCCAATATGAAGCAATTTGGACTTTAGAACTTGCTCTCTGTGACTCTCTACTCAAAGTATGGCCTGAGGGCCAGCAACTGGTGCATCACCATGACACTGCCTACAAGTGCAAAATCTTGGTGTCACCTGAAATGTCCAGGACTGCATGTGTTTTTACCCAACCTGTGGGTGACACATAAGTATCTAAAATTCAGAGATCTATTCCAAAGAAACCTAGAGTCTTTGAGACGTAGAGTGGTGGTAAAGGAAAGAAGAGAGGCCAGATTTTTTTCTTCTTTTACCCCAGCTCAAACCTGACTGGCCAATAATTTTTTTTCAGGCCTTGTATTTAATGTCAGGATATAACCTCCTCTGCACTGGGGGGAAGAGGGAGTAGGACTTCGGATGCCCACTTAACAAGAAAAGCAGGAATTATTTTTTTTTTCTTCATGAATTGCTTTCCTGAATCTCCTATATATGTCTCCACTATTCTGCTTGGCTCTGTGTATTTTTGTGTGTGGAAAAAAGCAAGGTTTAAATGTCAGAAGGAAGGGATCAGATTCCCTATCCTCTTGCCAACCAAGAGCACATTTACTAGTCTCTTCCCTCCATTAAACGTTAAATGATGTTTATGAAGCACCCACATGGGCCTGGAGCTTTTCTCATTGCTTGGGGTTTGCCAGGTGGCCAACATAATGGCATTACCCTCTATTTGAACTTTCTACTCTGGTGTTCTCAAAGGCTCTGCAGGAACATGAACAGACTCATAATTAAAGAACCAAGAAGGGGCTTAGACATGACACGTGAGAAGTTCTTTCTGATTCTTTTTTTCCCCAATATATTTAAATGATTTATTTCTCAATACTTTAAACTTTAGAGAACTACTTAGCATTTTCTTTTCTTTAATAATCAAATAATTTATTTGTATATAAATTTCACATCTTTGTGATCCCCGGGGTTCACTCCTCCACCCTCCCTTACCATTCCCACTCTGCCCTGCCCTCCCCACCCAGTTGTGTCTTCAATTTGGTTGTTAGCATGTTTTGACTTTTCTTCATGGCTTTTTGTTTATCTTTTCCCATGCCCCATATAATAGTGAAACCATTTGGTGTCTATCTTTTTCTTTTTGACTCATTTCTGTTAATATGATTTCTCCTAGGTACATCCACGTTACCATAAATTCATCCAAATTTGTCATTTTTACTTGATGAGTAATATTCCATTCTGTATATATACCACATCTTTTTCATCCATTTTTCTGTTTTGGGACATTTGGGTTGTTTCCATGTCCTTGCAATTATAAATAGTGCTGCAATAAACATCTGGGCACAGGTGTCCCTTTGTACCCACATTGAGGTCTCCTTTGGGTAGATTCCCAGAAGAGCAATTATTGGGTCAAATGGTAGTTCCATTTTCATTAGTGAGGGTCCTTCACACTGCTTTCCATAGTGGCTGGACCAGTTTACAATCCCACAAGCAATGTAAGAGTGTTTCTTTCTCTCCACATCCATGCCATCTCATTTGCTGTTGCCTGTTTTTTTGGATGTGGGCCATTCTTACTGGAAGAAGTAAGTGTCTTTGGAGAAGTGTCTTTTTAGTTCTTCTCCCCATTTTTTTAACTGGGCTACTTGTTTTGTTTTCATTTAGTTGTGTTAAGTTCTTTGTGGATCTTGGTTATTAAACCCTTATCACTCTTGTGGAGGGCAAAATTTTTTTCCCATTTGGTTAGGCTTCTTTTAGTTTTTTCTGTTGTCTCTTTTGCTGTACAGAAGATTTTAAGTTTGATGTAGTCCCATCTGTTTGTTTTCCTTCATTTTTTTTTGCCATCTGTAGATGTTTCCAGAAAGGGATTTCTGAATTGTAATTCATAGAGGGTTTTGCCCAAGTTTTCCTCTATTTTATGGTTTCAGGTCTGATATTTAAGTCTTATATCCATTTTGAACTGGTTTTTGTACATGGTTTGAGGATGGTGTCTTGGTACATTTTTTTTGCAGGTCTTAGTCCAATTTTCCCAACACAATTTATTGAAGAGGCTATCTTTGTTCCAATGTAAGTTTTTCCCTCCTTTGTCAAAGATTAGTTGACTATATGTGTGTGGTTTTATTTCCGGGCACTCAATTCTGTTCCATTGGTCCGACTGTCTGTTGTTGTACCAGTACCATGCTATTTTAATTATTATGGCTTTGAAGTATAACTTGAAGTCTGGAATAGTTAGGCCTCCATTCTCATTTTTTTTTGGCCAGAAGGCTTTTTGATATTCGAGGTCTTTTGTTATTTCATATGAACTTCTGTAATTTTTGTTCTATCTCTTTAAAGAATGTCACTGGAATTTGCATAGAGATTGCATTGAATCTGTAGATTGTTTTTGGAAGGATGGTCATTTTGATGATGTTAATTCTTCCAACCCATGAGCAGGGAATCTTTCCATTCCTTATGTCTTCTTCTATCTCTTTTAGCATTGTTTTAAAGTTTTCTTTGTATAGTTCTTTCATGTGTTTTGTTAGGTTTATTCCCAGGTATTTAATTGTTTTTGGTGCAATGATAAATGAGATGGAATTTTTAATTTCTTCTTCTTCTTGGCTTTTTGAATATAGGAAGGCTACTGACTTCTGTGTCAGCTAACTTACTGAGCTGTTTTATTGTTTCAAGATGTTTTCCTGTAGATTTTTTGGGGTTCTCTACATAAAGAATCATATCATCTGCATATAATGATAACTTCAGTTCCTCTTTTCCTATTTGTATCCCTTTTTATCTTTTTCTTGCCTTATTGCCCTGATAGAACTTCCAGTACAATGTTAAAAAATAGTGGAAAGAGTGGGCATCTTTATCTGCTTCCAGATCTTAATTGGAATGGTTTTAGTTTTTCCCCATTTAAGATTATGTTTGCTGTAAGTTTGTCATAGATGGTTTTTATTATGTTGAGGTATGTTCCTTTCGTACCCAAATTTTCAAGGGCTTTTATCATAAATGGGTGCTGGACTTTGTTGAATGCTTTCTCTATATCTATTGAATAATCATATGGTTTTTGTTTTTCCTCTTGTTGATGTGGTAGATTATGTTAATTGATTTCCAGATGTTGAACCATCCTTTGCCCCTGATTCTTAATCTGGTCAATCAGTGAGCTATAATTGGTCAGTTTCATCTTATCTCAGTTTCCCCCCAACTCTGTCCCCACAGCTGTTTTACACTGCCTCCTGCTATTGACTCACCCTGACAGCACCTTGTCTGCTCCTGACTATGCTGGGGAATATTTGACAACCCATCAAGTGCAAAGAGTTTTCAAAATAAAGCAACTTTTCTTATAAAATCTCACAAAGTGACCAGTTTTACCAGTGCTGGAGTTGACACTGGAGTTCTTTACTTTGCCATGGGAAAGTACATTTTATATGAGAGCTGACCTGGAAACTTCAGATCATGCAGTGGCTGTTACTGCAAACCAGGTAACTATAACAATGGGTATTTTATCCTAACACAGGAAGAAAGGAGATAGGCTTCTTTAAAGATGAATGTTATCCTTCCATTTGTGTCCAAACCTGGAATGTTTTAATATCATGTTCAGTGTAACAATTGCTATATAAACTCAAGATGGGTAATTATCTTCCTATCATCACCAGGAACTGAGATCCATAATATCTAAAAGCAGTCATCTCATTCTCCAACTCTAAATGCACTTTTAGTAAACTAAGCATACATTCCAAGGGAAGTACAAGGAGACTCCTTCATAGAAAATCTTCTGTAGAGAAAGCAGGAAGGAGGAGGAGGGAGGGGAAACATGCACCCACCAGACTCTTGCTCTCCTCTCTCCTGGAGTCTGCTGCTTTGGTTCAAGAGAGTGCTTTCAGATCAGGACCCATGAGTCTAATGCCATGTGAACGAGATTTGCAGGTGTGAGTGGGAGGCTGCTGGGGCAAGCCCAGATGAAGGGGAATGTGGAGAAAGGAGGATTTCTGGGACACATGCAGAAGCAGAGGTTATACTTGATCGAGCAAACAGGACAGATACCACCTCTTGAGGAAGAGCAGATAGGTCATCCCAAGAGGCAAATTAGAGTTTCTAGCTGCTCAATCCTGGTGCTACTACAAGGGAAAGATGCAGTAAGAGAGAGACTACTTCACCAGACAAAGAGAATTAGAATTGTCTGAGGACTTGGGAACCATGCCAAACCCACTGGCACTAATCCCATGCCAGCTCAGGAAGGCAGTCCCCTCTTGAAAGCACAACTTCCACAACAGCAAGTGGATGACTACATGAAGGACATAGATGCCTGCCACATCACAGGATCCTAGTAAATAGGGAAGGAAGGAGGGAGGGATTGGGGGAAGGAGCAAGGGAGAAGGGGAAGGAAGGAAGGAATGAACGAACAAAGGAACGATTTAAGCTTCAGAGTTCAGGAACTAAATCTATTTATTCATTACTTCTTTCAGCACATATATTTTGTTGCTGTTTGTTTTCCCCCCTCACATTGTTAGTCATTCTGCACAAGATTTGATTTCTCCCTCAGGTGTAGTCCCCATAAATCTCCCACCACCACTTCATCCATGAACCATAACTAGGAGTTCCTTGAAGCATGTATATTTTAAAGTCCACTCTCTATCTAGAACTTTATGGCAATGAACAAGAAAAAGAGGCTGTGCTCCAGAGCTTCAAGGTGGAAGACAGGAAAACACAAAAGCAAATCAATAAGAACATTTGTAACAAATGGCAAGTGCTTCGGAGAAACTGAAATGCAGTCTTAGAATAGACTAAAGCAGACATCAGCAAACTTTTCCTTTAAAGGATGAGAGAGAAAGCATTTCAAGTTACGTTTCATGAGCCAAACACTCCCTATTGCAACTACTCGAATCTACCATTGCAGCCTAAAGGTGACAGACACAGATGGACAACCAAGGCTCCATTCGAACAAAACTTTTGAGTTTCAGGTGATTTTTATGTGTAACAATATTATTCCTCTTCAGCTTTTTTCAGCCATTAGAAACACATAGCCATTAGGTAACCACAATGCTTAGCTCTTGGGTCATACAAAACCAAGTTGGTGACCAAATCAACATCTTCCATGTTGATTGCCAACTCTTGGAACATAAGGCTGGGCAAGGAGGGACACTCCACAGGAAAGATGACATTTCAGCTGAAATTGGAATGAGAATGAAGAACCAGTCATGTAAAAAGAGGCAGAAGAACATTGCAGGCACAGGGAAGAGCTGTACAAAGGGCTTAAATGAGTGAACTTGATGTGGTCAAGGAGTACAAAGACAATCAGAGTGGCTACTGTACAGTAAGAGGGAACACAGCAAGATATGAGTGTTTCCAGAGGCCTGTGGCTCAAGTGCAAAACCAGCTTTAACTTATATATATGTTGTACATGCACACACTTATACACATTTGACTACAATTATATTTAGATCCACAGTGCTATCCAGACAGGCAGTTGTTGAATGGTTATGTAGAAAGCATATCTATAAACTTCTGAGTTTCTGGGTTATGATTTGGAGATGTTAGGATGAAGACAATCCCAGCCACAGTGCTCACCAACCAGGTATGAAACTTCCCGTGGAGGGCTACACACTGTGCACTTTGATTCACAGTCTTTGGACAAGCTGATTCTGACATCACTGATCCTGATTTTCTGCTGCAGTTCCTTCATGGTTTGAGATTGGTCCTTTTAGATTTAAGCAACAGCATGTTTCTAGGGGAAAAAAGAGTGAAGCAGTCCACAAAATGAAGTTTTGTTTGTTTTGCTTTAATACATAATAATCACTTTCAAGGTTTACAAAATTTTGATTTTTACAGATTATTTGATTTCTGAAATCAAACCAACATTGATCAGATGGGTGCCACTCACATCCGTGCTATCGCTTTATCTTATTAAATCCAAATTCTCAGAAGTCTTCTGAAATTCTACATTCAAAGGGAAAAACCCATCAACTACACACCATGGCATTCGAAAACCAGGTGAAGCAGGATCTTGGAAGCCCAGGCTGCCCTTTTTTCCATCCCTGCTAATTAGACTAGAGCAAGAGTACATGGAGGAGGGTGGCAGGTGGAAGGAACATGTTTTTGCAGGGGCCTGTTCTGCTTATTTGACTCCTGACCACTCCAGCCTTTTCACTTGGGTTAATTCGTGTCCTGTGGAAGTTACCCAGTTCCGTATTTCACCCTTCCTGTGTGGATTTTTACATTGTCAATTAACATTTTTTGCACAGAATAGCATCTCGAGCCCTCATATCCCCAATTGGGGGGCAAAGCAACTCAGCAGTTTTCAAGTCCTGGCAGCATCAAAAGAGCATCTGCAATCAATTACCACCTTTTCCCCTGCTTCTCACCATCCTTTGCTTAAAAATGGCTAAATTATTTTTTTGCCCTTACATCCTTGTAAAAACACATGCACACACCAACACACACATGTGCTCCCAGGCTGAAATCACAAGTGCCAAGGCTCAGCCAGGAGAGAACATTTATGACTGGATAACACATCCCCCAAAATAGGGGTTTATAATGGAAATGCTGACAGATCATTAACTATAATAGCATAAACCAAGGCACAGAATTTTCACTTTGTCTCCATTTTGTTTGCATCAGCAGGATTTCCGAGCCCAGAATCCCGTTGTAGCTCATGAACTGTGCCTGAATGCATGAGGCAAATTTGAGGATGAGAGGACAGTCCAGAGAAAATGGCTGAGGACATGTAGGATATTTTGTGATGTTTATCCAGGGATGACCACAGGAATCGTAGCAACAGTAAGTCACCATCTGGGACAGAAGCCTGTATTCCTATCAGTCACTCATCTCAACTGACCAACTTCTCCTTGACGCAAGTGTGACTTTCATGATATAAAGAAGCAACCTGGAGCCACAAACTGGTAGCTGACAGACTGGAGTGACTGCTTGTGAGATCTCAGGTCTGGTTCTTGTTCTTTCCTACAAAAAGATCAATCTACTAACTTTCTCTCCAGTACATAGGACACAGTCTGACATGTAGTCAATAATCAGTATCTATCTGCGGTTGTACGCATAGATGGAGGGATCGGCAAATGTGTGAAGAAATTAAACACATCTCTGTCAGTCTTATATCTCATCTGTGAAATGAGGTGGCTCAGGATCAGGGAGTCTCACCCCTAGTTGCACATTGGAATAATCTCAAAACCATTTACAAAATACCAACACCCAAATCCTACTCCTGGCTAAATAAGTCAGACCCTCCAGACATGTGGTGAGGACATCAAAAGTTTGGAAAACTCCCAGGTGGTCCTAATGTAGATTAACTGATTCTAAAATTCCTTTCCGTATTTAATACACTATGGATTTTTAACTAATTTTGGTCATAAAATTCAAGGGCTATAATTTGTTTCTCCCCAGCTCAAAGAGATAAAAGGGGAGTTAAATGACATCAGGAAATTATATTTAGGAAATAATGATCATTTATTATACTCTTTAGTGCCAAGCACTGTGCTCTGCATACTTTATCTTCAATCTTACTGGCACTATCCCACCAGGCTGGTTTTTCAGGTAAGAACCCTGGGGTTCAGACAAGTGAGTTATCTAAGGTGTGGGTAAACAGGGAACCCCAGACCTCCTGAGAGTCTGTGGGCTGTGACCTGTCAATCCATTGACAGACCTAAATGGTTTTCAGCACCAGGTTAAGATGTTATATTCAGGCCGAGTGGGGGAAGAGAGAGATGTGAGAACTGCAAGGCACAGCACACAAAACTGTGAGGTTTGGAGCGGAAGAATTCCAACTTGGGAAAGGACAATCCTGTCACTCCACAGGCCTGACCAGCAGTCAGAGATGAGCTCTGATAAAGGCCCTGGGCCACCTTCTTGAATTCCTTTGTTCCAGAACCCATCCCATTAGAAAAAGGTCACACATCTTTGGCCCCTTTTAATTTCAGGGGTGGAGAGGTAAAAGCCCAGTCGGGGAAACCTGTGCAATTATGAGCAATTACTTAAACGGCTTTCAGACAAGCCTTGGCCCTCCACCAGCAGGCCGCGGGGCCGGCGTCTGGGTTTTGTGGGCAAGAAGGAGCTAGGATGGGAAGGTGGAGAGGGGGGGAGGAGAGACAGCAAAGCCTTTTGTCACTAAGCTGGAGAAAAAAAAAAAAAAAAAAACCCACATCGGTATTTCCTGCCACTGGACTGGCTGACACTAACCAGCCCTGCGCAGGGGAACTATTCACTTAAAAGTCATCGTTTCCTTTACTTATCTGCCTCTAAAGAAACAAATCTATTAGCAGCAAGAAATCACTCCAGCCGCTTTAACTAAGTGCTTCTCCTGCTGAAAATGCCAAAGCCCTGCCTTCAGCCCTGGTGTCCGCTGGCCTCCACTCCTCCCAGCAGCAGCTCCTCCGCGCTGGTCCGTGTCAGGAGTGTCTCTAGCCACTACAGATAACAAGGACCATTACATTCCAAGTCCTTCCCCAACCTCCTCCCCTCCTTTCCGCAAAAATCCCAAACCCAATTTCTCCCTGGCAGATCAAAGGCAATCGGAGCTCCAGGAGAGGCCGCTAGATCAATAAACTCCTGACATGGGAATAAACAGAACGATCCAGTATTTTCCTTCAGGATTTATTTGGTCATGGAATAGTAGCGCATAACTCTGCCTTTGCTTTCAAGAACCATGGTGATTTGATGTGCAGTTCAATACAGCTTGCTCTCTAAATTAAAAGACAAAATACCTCAAATAGAGGACACTTGACTCGTCTTTGGCAGACTTAAACACACAAACCAAGACAGCAAGGCTAGTGGTTAGGTTGGGAACTTCCAACCACTTTCCCTTTGCCCCCATTAAGTTCTTCAGAGTTGCTGGAGAGCTACCTAAGATTAAACTTTAATAATTGATGCAGCAATTTAGAAAATAGAATAAAAATGAATGTGCTCCCCTCACAGTTCACACTAAAGAATTCAAAAGGATTCACAGACAACAATCTGAAGCTATAGATCAAAAAGTACCACAAACAAAAAAAATATTGTTAAATCCAGGACACTCTATTCGGCACATAGCTATTGTTTTAAAGCCATGAAGATAGTCACTTTAAAAAATTCAATTCCATTGCTCTTTATACAACTTTTCTTTGTTTCTTCAATTCCTAAATTCTTAATCGATGAAATTGGAAGAAAGAGAACACAGAGAGCTGAATTGTTAAAATAGTCCATGAGATCTATCTAGAATACAGCTATTTAGATTGCACATTAACTACAAGGCTTTCTTTACCCACCTCACTCATGGACTCACGTATATTACAATTTAGAAATTTTAGAAAAATTTTTAAATGCATCACCTCTTTCTCCTTTATAATACATGTATATATAAATGTAGACTAAGCTTAATTTGAGCTTTTTGTTTCTAATGATAGGAAAAGCTTGACAAAGATCACTGAAACATATCAAACCACTCTAATTTAAGATCCAGATAAGATAAAGCAAAGACATAAGCCAGAAAATAGTATCTTACGACACAATGACAATTATAACTTAAGCCAGGAATAAGACTAGATGTACCCACTTCACATTTATAGTCTACAAAAGGAACATAGATTCTTTGCCAAGATGTTTGCATATTTCCTTTAAAAATAAGACTTAATACTAATAACTATCATTTAGTGAGAGTTCACATTTATCAAGAACGGTAAAGTTTGACAAGCTTTACATAATATTCTTTAGTTCTCACCAATATAGGAGAAAGAGGTATCACTTAACAGATGAGGTGAGTGAGTCTAAAGAGGTTAATTCTCTTTCCCAAGGTCACATGGAATTGAAAAGGTGGGTTTCAAATAAAGGCATCTGACAGAAGAACCAGCACATAAACTGCCAACCTGAGACATTTCCTTACTAGCTCACAGCTGTTCATTTCAATCAAGAGGTTACAAACTCTGTCTTTTATAACCTCTCTTCCAGTCTTCTCTACCCAAACTTTTGTTAACTTCCATGAGAATGGCCCAAATTAAAAAAAAAAAAAAAAACAAAACAGAAACAAGTAATAGTGGGTGTGTGAAGAAAAAGAAACTCTTACACAGTGATGAATATAAACTACTCCATATCAAAGGAAAGATTTTACAAAATTATAAAATCCTATCAATAAAGGCAGAGGAAGCATTTGATAGAATTCAAAATTCTCTTATGATAAAAATTCTCAATAAGCTGAGAATAGGAAAGCACATCTCAACATAGCAATGTTTATATACGATGAACTAACAGTTAACACCATACTTAGTGGGGAAAAATGAAAAAATTTTTCCTCTAAGTATAAAACAAGGATGCCCACCCTCACCACTGCTATTCAACATAGTATTGGAATCCCTGACACAAACAATACAATAGAAAAATATAAAAGAAATCAAACTGGAAAAGAAGGAAACTGTCACTGTTTGCAGATAGGATACTATACATAAAAAACCCCTAAAGACACCACTGAAAAACTATTAGAAGCTATAATTCAGTAAAGTGACTGGTTACAAAATCAATTTAAACTGTTACATTCCTATATGCAAGCAGTTAAATCAAAGAGAAGGAAATCAAGAAAATAATCCCATTTGCAATCACATCTATAAGAATTAAGTATCTACAAATTAACTTAGCAAAAGAGGTGAAAAACTTATACAGTGCAAATATGAAACTCATCAAAAGAAATAAAGGAAACAGAAAATGGAAAGTTAGTCCATGCTTATGGATTGGAAGGACTAACATTGTTGAAATAGCCATCTTATCCATAGAAGTATGCAAATGTAATGCAATGCATTTACTCACTTCCAACAGCTTTCTTAAAAGCATTATAGAGCAGACATTACCAAAATTTATTTAAAAAAAAAAACACAAAAGACCCCAAATAGTCAATGCAATTCTGAAAAAAAAAAAAAAAAAAAAAAAAAAAAAAAAAAAAAAAAAAAAAAAAAAAAAAAAAAAAAAAAAAAAAAAAAAAAAAAAAAAAAAAAAAAAATCAAAAAAACAGGAGTGTTATACTCCCAGATTTCAAAACTGCATGATATTGGAATAAAAAATAGACATACATCAATGGTATAGAATTGAAAGAACTCAGAAATAACTCACATTTAAACAGGCACTTAATTTATGACAAAGGGGCCAAGAACATACAATGAAGGATCATCTCTTCAACAAATGGTGCTGGGATAATTGCTCAGCAACATGCAAAAGAATGAAACTAGACCACTATCTCATGACATACACAAAAATTAATTCCAAATGCATCAAAGACTTAGCTATGAGATCAGAAATCATAAAATATATAAAAGAAAACTAGCAAAACACTCCATGACATTGACTTCAGTGGTGCTTTGGGGGTGCCATTCCATCAGCAAGGGAAAAAAAAGCAAAAACATAAATGGGGCTGCATCAAATCAAAAGGCCTCTGCACTGAAAAAGCAACTATCATCAAGCAAAAACACACTGCTGGTCGGGAGAAAATTTTTTCACAAACATCCAACAGTGGGCTGATATCCAAAGCAACACAACAAATGAAAAATAACTCAACCAAAAAAACGGACAGAAGGTTAAAACAGAGGCATCTCCAAAGAGTATATACAGATGTCCTTTCAGGCATATGGATAAAAATGTTCATTAACACATATTTTGGGGATATTCAAATCAAAACCACAATGAAATACCACTTCACACCTATGAGAATGGCTCATATGAAAAAAACAAAAATAAATATTAGTGAAGGTGTAAATAAGAAACTCTCACACACTGTAGTGAGAACATAGAATACTCTAGCCTCTTTGGAAAATAGTATAGAAGTTTCTTAAAAAATTACAAGTAGACCTACCATATAATCCAACAATCCTTCCCCAAGGTTAATATCCAAAGAATTTAAAATGCTATTTTAAAGGGATGCATGCATTCCTGGTTTTTTTATGAAAGTGTTACAATAACCATGTACAGAAACAACTTAAATGCCCAACAACAGATGAATAGATTTTTTTAAAAAGATAAACATAAATACACAAGGAAATACTAATCAGCGACAAAAAAAAATGATGAAATCTTGCCATTTGGGACAACATGAATGGAACTAGAGGAGATTATGCAAAACAAAATAAGTCAGAAGGAGAAAGGCAAATATAATTTCACTCATGTGTAAAATATAAAAACAAAGCAATGAACCAGACAAAAACAACCAAAATTCTTGAAGTCTGACTGCAAAACTGAGACTACCAGAAGCAGGATAGAGGAACAGGAATAAAGGAGAAAGGGGACCAGTGAACTAGAGTGGAGAAATACTGGGGTTTTGGTGGTGAGCATGGTATGATAACATATATTTGGAGAGGTGTAAGCCAAATCCCTGAAACATACATGTAGTATTGTAAACCAACTTTACCTCAATAAACATACTTCTAAATTTTTTTTAATGTTAAGAGGAAGACAATTACTGTATAGTATCACTTATGGATGAAATCCAAAGAATAATAATAATAATTTTAAAATTAAAATGTGAAAAGTCAAGTTCATAGAAACAGAGACTAGAAAAGAGGCAGGATGGGAGAGAAAGGGAAAGTCAGTAAAAGCGTATAAATTTTCAGCTCTAAGTTGAACAATAAAGCTATGGGAATCTCATGTAAAATATTTTGACTATAGTTAATAATATTGTATTATATCATTGAAATTTACTAAAAGAAGAGAACTTAAAACTTCTCACCAAAATAAAGGGTGATTGGCATTTTTTAAAAACTAACAAAATTAAGTGCTTTGATAGATTTAGCTTCTACATAATGAGAATAGTTTTATATATATATATAGAGAGAGAGAGAGAGATGGGGGGAGAGAGAGACTAGGTCTTGCTATGTTGCCTGGGGTAGTCCAGAACCCATGGACTCAAGCAATCCCTGTCCTCAGCCACCCAGAGCTAGGTTTACAGGCACATGCCACCATGCTCAGCCCAATAATAGCTATATTTAGAGAGCATTTTCCTTCTCCCTGACTGTGTAGTAACATCTTTCATTAGTCCACACAAAAAACCCATGAGGTGGAGGTATTATCTTCACAGATGAGATTTTAATCTCAAGTGATTTTCCAAAACACTAACAAAACACTATACCAATAATAATTTTATTATTTTATTTTATTATATATTAGCATATTACATAAGTATATGTATTGTATAATATCTATAATGCACATTGTATGTAATACACATAATGTATTATATATGATATATACATATTACATATATGTGTCATATATATTATATAATACATATGCATAATATGATATATATACTAATGCATGTAGTATTACAATAAAATATTATTATAAATGATACTTATTTGTTCCATGTATTTTATTATACATGAATTGGTACTGAACTTTACCTGTCTCTTCTCTCTTGTGGGTTCATATTTTAAACCACGTCTTTGCTTTCAGAAATCAAAGCATCCATACAATTTAAACAGTAGCTCAGAGCTGCACCACATATGACTTGTTGAGAGATCTGAAAGCATTTGAATAGAGTTATTTGTAGTAATAGTTTCCAAAACCCACATGCTCATTCTAGACAAGCATTTATACTCAAAATTGGAGTACAAATACTTAAGGATTTGGGGTGAGTCCTTTGGTTTTTCCAACGCTGCCATGCTGCCCAACCACGTCAAGGAACAAGACCAAGCACCTGTTGAAATGCTGTTCTTTGTTCCAAGTAACAAACATCTTGTATGTATGGAAGATGCAAACTGAGTTCTCCTTTCTTTAGTAGTAAGTTACTACCAAATTGATGTGCAGGATTAAAAAAGAAATGGTCTAAGAGTAAAATTTACAAATATTTACAGACTCTAATTTTTCTATATAAACTGCGATTTTATCATCCACACCACTCAAAGTTATAAAAACATTAGGATACTATTTCAGAGAAAAGCAGAAAAGGAAATAATTCTCGTTTCCCACCCTCAGACAATTATTTTTCTTTTTTCTTAATCTGTCTACCATGTAGGCAGTTCTAAGTTTCCATTTCTCCCCCATTTTTTTCCCAAGATCTCATCCCAAGAATTCTACCTATTGAGTCATAGTCCCTGCCACCTGTCTCCCCATTTCCACGTGAAGTTTACCAGCTCCTCTCAATATTTTTTTCCTGTAAGTTGAGCTTCTAAGTCCTCACTCCTTTCTGCTTGACTTTGTATGAAAATGCAAGGATTTAAGATTTACAGCTCTGTTTAGCAGACTTTCTTCCCATCTATTCTGGAGTTTGACTACTGAGCTAAAAATCCCCCAGCTGAAATAGCAACAGATGGAAGGTTTTGAAGACATATTCCAACCTCCCAGTTCAACCTAAAAAGCCACAGCTTTCAAACTCGTTATATTATGGCAGAGAAGGCGTATCCGCAGCTTGACACATCTTTCCAAATGGGCACTTTGAGTAGCCTCTATGATGAATCAGACAAATGACTGAGTTTGATAAGGGCCTTTTCACTATAGAAAGAGGTTTGTGTGCACATGAACCTTGTCTTTCAGGTCAGTTTAAAACAGCCATTGTCAGTGTCAGAGGCCGTCTCCCCATCTACTTTTATGAGCGATAAGAGGTTTTTTTAAAAAGGTGGAAAAAATACAAAGCAGGAAGGTGGTAGGAAGTAATATTGCCTAGTGCTTACAAGTGAAGAAATTGGAGTATCTGGTTTTGTTCCAGAATGGACTATGTAGTCTTAGACAAATTAACTTACTTCTATAAGCCTCAGTTACCTCATCTGTAAAATGGGGTTTTCATAGTATCTAATTTGTCATTTTGCTGTGACTAGCTAGTACCAAAGCACTTAACATGACACCAGTCTTGATAAGTGATCCCTACCACTATTATTGTTTAGTTGCTGTAACATAAGGTCAGTAGCTTCTTATGACAGCAAAGGTAGTTAAGCCAACAGGTACACTGTCAGGTTTCCCTTCTACACAGTAAAAACTTAAACCAGATGAAGTAGGGGGAAAAAAATAACTAGTAAACAAAAGAGCATTTTAATGTTTTTCCCATAGAAATGATGGGGAAGCAGAAAAAGGAAACTAAAAGGACAGATAAAATTTGATCTCTCACAGATTTCAGAATAAACTATCATGAATTTGGAAAAGACTCTTCCATTAGTTCTGCAAAATTCTTTTCTGGAGAGAGAAACATCTTCCCCAGGGAAGAGAGATCTTGACTGGCCTCATAATATCTAAAGAAAATTGTAAACCCTGACTTTCATCTCAAGGTCCTAGTCTGCCAAGATTCTGCGGGTGGAGAGGGGCCCCTGAGGTGCACTGCTCTACCTGTGAACACATACATTCCAGGAACACACTGGAGAGGGGGATAAACTTCATCGTGTCACATAAGTACTTCTGCTGGCTGAAGCTCTGACCCTCTGGCCACCAGCTGTCCTAAGAGCATGTCCCCATTTCTAGGACTCAGAGTAACTTCATCTTTTGATCCATAGGACAAATTTCATCTTTTGTTCCATAGGACAAACTTCAACTTTTGTTCCAACTTTGACAGGTATTGACAAGGACAACTTTGACAAGTATTCGAAGTAGACAAACAAATTCAGCTGTTGCCAGAACTGGGCCAGTTCTGATACCATGACCAACATTTGGCTACCTGCTCCTTTGTGATAGTGGGGTGTTTCTTAAAATTGGCTTTGTGCTGATTATTTTTAGATGGGGAGGGAAGGAGATGATGAAGCCATTGTGTGGCATAGGGAGTAGATACACTTTCCTCAGTCTATGTTTTAATATTTCACCTCAAGAAGGATACCAACCAGGTGCCTCACTGACCCAAAAACCAAGCATTTCTCTGTTCAGAAATTTAATTATTCTGTTTAGTTCTTGTTTAGTAGCTTTTTCACTGACAATGATTTTCAAAGGCTTCAGATAGCAGAGGTAAAAACTATATTCCGGATTTGTTTCTCTTTAAATACCAGCTTTAAAATACTCAGCCTATTTCTACTGCAAACACCACAAATAAGTTCTGTGCTTCTTTCATACACCTCACCTCACTACCAATGTGGTAAGAGAAATAGCAACTAAAACCAACGATGCTGACCCGGTGCCTGGTGAACATTTCTCCTTTTATAACTACTTGAGTGTGGCAGGCTCTTCCTATTAAGTACATTACATCACCATTATCAAAGACGAAAGGAAATTAATTTTGTTTTTCAAGGTCTTGGCAATAAGTTGGTTCTTTACTTCATCAGACATCTGCTGTTTTTCTACGTGTGTCATTTGCGAAGTTAAGTTTTCCTTATGACTTTATTCTCATAACAATTTATCACGCAACAGTGTTTACCAGAGAACTTGTGCCGATGGATTTTTCCCTCTCCAGGCAAAAAGTGTAACATTAACTTAAAGCCAATATCATCATCTATATTTCATTCTCAAATAGTTTTCTGGGCTTAGAAAAAAAAAAGCCAACAAGGTTGTTAAAAAAAAAGAAAAAAAAAAACCACTTAGGTCCCTGGCTGAATGTATTGCCAATGCAACTCTACTTTGTTTTAACAGATGGGCCTTTATCAGCAAATTATGTGGGCAGTTCACCAACTTCCTTTAGAAATGGAGGAGTGCTTCCATTTACTTGGAGTCTTATCTGTTCACTTAAAGCCACATTTTACCACAAAACTCTAAGGATTTTTTTCATGTATTGATACAAAGGATAAACTACAGAGGATCTTCTGTTCTCCAATAATTCATCATTCTTATACTAATTGATATGTGCTTAGCTTTATTTCACATCAGTTTTCAAAAGAAAAAAAGTAGTTCATATAGAAACATGGGCTTCTCTAATGTCAGCTCTATTATTCCCTTGCCTAATGTAGTAAGGACCTTCTTACATATTAAAATATTAAAAGCTCTTCTTAATATTTATTTTGATGAATAATCTGGGGTTTGACTCATTTTTCTTTTCCTTCTCCAAATCTCTTAGTATTCTTCTCTTTATCCAGTTGCTGAGTTATTCTTAGTAGGTTGAATTCTGCTGGTAGACACAGGGGCAAAATGCATGTGAGGCTATTATTTTTTTTACAAAAGGCACCAATTCTAGAATGAAATACACAGAGAACTTGAAAACCAACTTCAAAGAATATTAAATAAAATCTCCATTTGCAAGACACTTCATAGATGAACCTGTTTTTCTATTTCTATTTATTTTTATTAAGAAAAAATTTGTGCCCCCAAATGATGAATGCAACTCTTAAATTTTTATTTTATCCTGAAAATCACTTACACCTTTTCTTACTGCAATTTGCCATCATCATTTCCACAAGGATCAAGCCAATGGGCTTCAGTTTCTCTCAACCAATAAAATGAGAAAGCTGAATTAGACCCAAAGTAGAGTGTTCGTGAGAAACATTTGGGGGTTAGTTCAACGTGCAGATTCCTGAGCTCCACTCCTTATGATTCTGAGTCAGCAGCTTTGAAGTAGGACCCAAGAATATTACATTTTCAACTCCCTGTTGATAAGCTGAAGGCTTATCCATGAGCCACACTATGAGAATAGGGATCTGCTGAACTTCTAACAGTCTGTGACTCTAAAACTAGATGCTATGATAGTCTGGGCAAACCTTTCATTTATCAACCAACCGGTTGACCAGGCACTTGACTTATTATCTCCACTGCCTGTATTTACTCTGTGAGCAAGGGCAGCCCAGCTCCAGTGTGGGCTGAAACTGAGCAGGGTGTGGGTGGTAGAGCTACCCTACAAGGACTGAGAACATCACGCCTGCCCAGTCCAGCCCAAGGACACCTCCAGCCTCAGAGAGAGGTGCTCTTTAGAATCTCCACTGAGTTCACGTGAGTTTCCAAAATAGCAGACAGTTGCACTTTCAAAGTACAAAACCTTTTCTTTTAAAACAAGTAGTAGCATTGAGATCACCCATGATTATTTTTATTCATTGTGTGACAAAGTCTTATCCATTAGCACAATAAGATGATGTTGCAGGGATGAAATTAATATACAGATTACAACCCACAAGACAAATGAAACACAACTGAAAATGGAACTTTTCAAAACCACTCATCTTAACCTCAGACCTCACAAATGAAAACCAGAGAAAGAGCAGGCTGCTATGACCCAGAGGACCAGAGCCCCTGTATTCATGGAATTTACAGGATGCTGTATGGCCAGGAGTCCAGTTTATGAACACAGTGAAGTCAGAGACCAAGACTTGACCACAACTCCCTGACCAAGTACTTGTGTGACCTTGGGCAAGTTACATCACTTTTCTGAGCAGTTTTCTTATGTATAAATGGTATTTCCAGCTCCTGGATTAGGCCAGCAGCTGTAAAGTAAAATCTCAAGAATTTGACAAAATCCACAAACATGCATAGATAAGAAATAAAGAAATAGAAACCACAATGTTCAGTAGTGGTAAATGAATACCTGCTATGAAAAAAAAAAAAAAAACAGGGTAAGGTTCAGATAAGGTAGTCTCAGGGAGGGTCTTTCTGAGGAGGGGATGGTTGAACAAAGTGAGGAAGGAGCCTTATATCCAGGCAAAAGTCACCCAGGTAGAAGCAAAATGCAGGTGCAAAGGTTCTATTGCAGGAATGTTTGAGGAATAGTCAAGTAACAACAAGGAAGCAAATGTGGCTTATGGGAGGAGAGGGAGAGTATACGAATAAACAAAATCAAAGAGTAAGTCAATCACAAAGTACCTGATCGTGAGCACCTTGGTTTTCATTGTATATTAGCAGGTTCAAAGGAACATATATTGAAGTATGTTTGAAAGAACTGTGTTCTAGCTGCTGTTTGAAGACTGAGAATGGTGCATCAATCAGAGTAGACTTGGTTATCTTTCCTTCTTGCAATTTGACATTATCTTTTCCATGAGAATTACATTCCTTGGCTACCATCTCTCAAAATGTATAAAATGAAAAAGTAATACACAACTACAGAATCTTAGGCTTATAAAAGCAAAGGTTATTTCTGACTCAGACTCCTCCATGTCCAGGTAAATTAGCAGGGGCACTGCTCCATCTCTCCTTACTATAGGACTCAGGGATGGAGCAGCCTCTGTTTAAATCACTGCAGGATACCATGAAAGAGGAAGAAGGAGCAGGATAACACCTGTACCAGCACTAAAACATCAACCTGAAAGTGACAAGCATCCCTCCCACTCATCTGTCATTGGCCAAAGCAATTCATTTGGCTTTACCCAACTTCAAAGGCAGTGGAAAAGCACAATCCTATGATGTGTCTACAGTAGATTAGAATACAATGGATGGACTATGAAGTGAACAGCATTAAACAGAGACCAAAAGGAAGCAGAGACATCAATTAAGAGGTTGTTTCAGTAACCCAGGAAAGAAATGAGAAGGGCTTGGACCAGACATCACAAGAGAGACCTTAGAAACAGATGCAGAAGACATTTTGAAGGCATAGACTTTACAATAATAACCACGTTACAATGGATTTTTTTTGGTAAAAATTAAATAAGATGATGATGTCTATGAAATTCTTACCCAGTACCGGGCACATTATAATTTCCACAAAGGAGATTATTTTTGCTGTGCCTCTACATGGAAAAGATGCTAAAATAACAGAACAGTTTCATTTTGGACCATTCTAGTTTTCAAAATATACAGTTGCTTTACTCTCCAAATATTACACACACACACACACACACACCCCACAGAGATTTTTTTTAATAATGACCAGCTATTATCCACTTTACTTTAATTGTTTTTATCTCTTAAGAAAGTTTTTAACAAAGATTCCATTTTCTGAATAACTTTAGGGCAGCTTGCATTCCTGTGAACATATGTTCAGGACCCAGAAAGTAGCCTGCATAAAAGTCAGGAAGCCCCCAGTCTTTCTGCTCAGATGTTATAGATTAATAGTCATTCGATTTGGGAATGTGAAATGAACTGATAAGAAAAGCTGTACGTACCAATGACATTCAGGAATGAAAACTGACAGATCACCTGCTTTAGAAGATTTGATTCTTCAGAGTTTAAGAGAGGAGGAAAAAGACCTTTAGTGACATTTGCACTCTTATGGCTTACATTAAACAATTTAATATATAACATGAGGGAGAGAACATGATATAAACAATATATCCAGGAGGAAAAATAAATGACCTCAGTCCCAAGAGGCGCTGTTATGCACTGGTACTATTCATGTACATTATAAGGAATGATGTATCAGTTTTACTTCTAATCAGTATCTAAATATATCACCGTCGGTTCCTGGAGTGCATTACACTATCTTGCAATGCATGCTCACATTTTACATTAATGTGGAAAGTATTCATCCGTTATCAGGCAGAACTTAATTCTATATTGAAAAATGAGGTGTCTGCTTGGTACACTTCTATTTTAAGGTTTAAAGCCATCGAGAAATCAAATCTAAAATAGAACACTGGAACAAAACTATGTTATTTCTATGGTGTGGCTATTGAGAGATAACGGTTTGTTGGGTGTCTGACTCAGAGGTATCACCTACCTTTTGGTGCCTCTGTTTTTCAGTCCTGTCTGAGGACATCATTTATCTCAATGGTGTTATGAAGTTCTTCAAAACATTCTTAAGGAAACAATTGAAAATAGATGTATAGTACATAGGACTATCCCTGAGTGATTTGCCCCTATCAACAAGTAAAACATCCTAGATGTCTCCAGTGCCATGTCTCCCAAACTCTCTCTTGTTTATTATATGGCCTGATTTGGGTTTCAGGAAATATATTCTCCATGGATTTCAGTAGATTTAAAAAGCCAACTGCTGATTGCATTGAACAAATACAACTAAACTACTGAGCCAGGTGCAGTGGCGCATGCCTTTAATCCCAGACTTGGAAGGCTGAGGCGAGGAATCGCTTGAGTCCATGGGCTCAAGACTACCCTGGGCAACATAGCAAGACTAGTCTCAAAAAATAGCCAGCTGTGGTGGTGTGTGCCTACAATCCCAGTCTTGGGAGGTTGAGGCTAAGGATCACTTGAGTGATCCTTCCACGGGTGTAAGACTACTCTGAGCAACATAGTGAGACCTAGTCTCTAAAAAAAGAATCAAATAAAAATAAAGTGCTGACACACACACATGATGAGTTCCATGGAATAGCAAAGAGAAGCAGGGTCAATTGCCAGGCCACTGTGGATGTGCCATAAAAATTGGTCTGATGGAGTTTCTGTACATCTACATTGTACCTAGAATAACATTAGTTAGTGCTCATCCAAATAAATAAATATTCTATCTCAAACACCTCAAAACAACACAGAACTCAGTAGACCTATGAAGAGAACAAGTGATGGAAATACAACTTAATATTGTTCAATGAAAACATAGAAAGAGTGGCAGGAGATGGAACGCCTTGTATCTAGCCTTAGGGGCAGAGGGACAAAAGACTTTGTTTCTACATCTTGTTCCCATCCTCCTCAACTGTTCATCAGCATCGTTCTCCCGATGGGATTTTACAGAAAACACAATCCTAGCCCCTCCAGGTTCATGCTTAACCACTTTGATACCAGAAAGAAATGAACCCTTCTCCAATGTCTCTAGGAAGTGATGCAGACCTCATGGTATAAACACGCCTATCAGGACAGTTCTGAGCTGCTACTCTCAGATCATGAGTGGGCAGCAGGAAAGAGGTGTGCACAAAAGACCCTGAGCCTGACTGAGCAGATGCCAGCTCCAGCAAGCCTTGAGTCATTCTGTACTGCAGAATCTTCTATATGAACCCTCCAAATCCTGCAGGTCCCTGTTTTCAAAGAACATTTTAGAAGAGACAGGGAAGGAAATAAATGATCACACATAGCTGCCATTGCTGTAATATGGGCACACACAAGATAGAAAGGTGGCCCAAATATAGAAGGGATCATCCCTGGCGGGCTGGAGCTGGGCTCTCAAAGGACACTCCAGAGAAGAAATGCCCTTAGATATCCTGTGCCTCCACACTTGAGGTCACATTCACTTGAAGTATGGTTGGAGAAAATACACAGAGGAAACACCTTGTTCCAAGACCCACAGGCATGCAGGCAACAGAAGGGGGTGAAGAAGTTGTGAGGATGTCTAAAGGGAGCATACAAAAAGTCGAGAAACACTAGAAAGACTGGAGGAAAGTGTTACTACAGAGTAATGCTGTGTCCTTCTCAGAAGATCACATCTGGAAGTAGCCAATGTCCTGTCTATCTCTCATCTGTGATATTAATCTTTATCTCCAGCAAAAGCATATACATATATATATGTTTACTTTGTTATTAATAAGCAACTTGAGGCGGAACATTTTAAGATTAAGGAAATATCTCATACTCTCTAAGGAACCCTCAAAATTTCTCTCCTAGATTTAATTTCTATCAAGGATTCATACCAAAAACAATTTTCTTGTGAAGACTGCAAATTCAACCATAG
This sequence comes from Uropsilus gracilis, assembly GCA_004024945.1. NCBI lineage: Eukaryota > Metazoa > Chordata > Mammalia > Eulipotyphla > Talpidae > Uropsilus > Uropsilus gracilis. Next base: position 15,205 of record PVHY01005848.1, on the reverse strand, counting down.
GTCATCAGCATTCCATTATAAGCAGAACTCTCCCTGCCCCTCTGTTTACTTCTTATTCATCTATGTATTACCAGTGTAGGCTCAAGGATTTCCTTTTCTTGAACATTTTATAAGTCATTAATGACTTTGACTTTTGTGTTAAAATTACCTCTGATTGGAACCCTGGGAATCCCTTCAAACTGGCTCCTGGTAAATGCTCCTCAATCACGGTGAATGCCATTGGCATTGTTCTTGTTAGCACTGTCTGACTTCCTAGCATAACAAAATATTCCAAATTCATCTTGTACCTACCCTGCCACACCCCTGGAATCAGAATTTCTCTATTGAAACCTGGTTCCTTTTATTGACAAATGATATTAGAGACCAAGATCTGGACACCAGATGTGTTTATTGTGACTAGGGTATCATTGCTTCTTGGTCTCTTCTATGGACAAAGCTAGGAAACCCACATATATAAATCCATCACACACACACACACACACAAACACACACAAACCTTTCTGAATCTACACAGTACTACCACCACAAGGTTCTTTTTTTTTTTTACTTCACCATTCCACAATTTACCTTCTTTATTCACAGTGGCCATCCTTGCTCCCAGCATGAGCTAATTTACCCATTACTCAATCCTATAATGCATCTAAAAGAGCTTCAGAAGGGCCTCTCTCAAAAGTAAATCTACTAGAAAAAGTTCAGGGTTTGTTTGCTCTTCTCCCCACCTTCTTAGCCTGCCAAGGTTGTGTGTATATAGCCCGATACTATGTTCATAAATTACCTTAATCGGTTATTTCCCTGCTTCATATTCATTTGAGACTCAGATGAGCTCACTTGCTTCAATTTCCTTCCTTCCCTCTTAGGAGGGCTTTGTATCTTCTATCGGTGGTTTCACTTCACTTTTTGAATATGTAAAACATCAATATGCTTTCAAAAGTCAACACTTTGAAAAAGCATACTCAGAAAAGTGTGCACCATGTTTTACTACTGTCTTCAAACAAATAGCATTCTTTTTTCTGTAATGAAATCCTCCAAGGGAGGAAAGAAGGAGAGGACTAATGCACCAGTCTGATATTGATAGGGAGCAGAGGGAGGGAGGATTTTGTATAATTAGGAGTTGGCTCTAGACCAAGCTCTGTCATCGATACAGTGGAGGAAGAAGCAGGTGGGAAGAATTGAGGACAAATCCCCATTTTGGGGTGGAGTGCCTGGTGGAGAGGTGCACCTCTGCAGGGCACAGCTCAGAGGGGAAGAAACTCATTTGAGAGAAAGACAATGAATTCTGTTTTTGATAGGTGCTGTATTCTGGCCCAACTTATCTTCGGGAAAGCCAGAAGCAGCAAGCCTAAATGGGAGGGGAAAGGAAAAACAGCCGCGGGTTATGTGGGAAGGGCTGGTAAGAGTGCATAGTAGATGAACATTTGGAATTTGTCCTTAATACTATCTTGAAATTGCCTGTTTTACTGACTGACTGGTTACCAAAATAGCCACAAACACACCATCATCCTGCAACCTCCATGCCCATGATCCTGGCCTGCCATCAGCCCCTAGGTAGGGCTTTCGCAGAAGCACCTGGATTAGCTTTGGAGTCACAAGGAGTTTACCGCCAGCACTTGCGAGCTGAGTGACCTTGTGAAATCAGCTCATCTTTCTCAGTGTCCTCTCCTCACTTACAGAATAGACAAGGTGGTTGGTTATTTGTTACCTCGCAGTGTTGTAAAGAAGGGCAAGTGCACAGCACAATGACTGACTCAGAAAAGCCATTTTTCCCCTCTGACCTAAGATAATCAAGAAGCCATCTTCAGTTCCTGTGATAGGACTCATATCAGCCACACAATATACACCACTGTGGCTCTCCGCCTGGGCCACACGCGAAAATCATCTGGGAGCGCCTTTAAAAAACCAAGATTCAGGTCTCACCATCCAGAGACTTAATAGGTCTGGAGTAAAACACAGTCTGGTGGGCTTTTATGTAAGTTCCAAGGTGATTTTAAGCAGAGTGCAGTCCCACTGCTTCTTCACACACTAAATCTGAAGAAGGGCTCTCCATGGCCGCACTCCCTCTTGACCTTATGACAGCACTTCAGAGTAGAAATAGATGGCTTAAATTGTTCCTTTTTTATCCCAAACATCCAGAGCATATAGCAATATGTTATTCTCCAGGAACTTCTTTTCTGAGAAACATAAATACCACCTTCCCCACAGGAAGAAAGGAATGTTCCTCCCCACCCAAAGAAACCTGCTCTTTTCTCACCCACCCAGGCAGTTAGAAAGCAAAGCACAATGGGAGCTCGGTTAGTGCCAACTGGGCTGGTAGGAGAGGCGTCAAGAGGAGCACGTCTGTTCGTGGACACCGTTCACACAGTCCCCACCATCTTAACGAGCCCATTACCAAGAGGCCCCCAGACCGCAACACCCTTCTTGTCCATTGGACAAAGCATAGCTAATGGATGTTGGCACTGAGTCAAGAAGTCCGTGAATGCTGCATAGCTATGCCATCCATGTCCATGTCCATACGGTGAAAGCAATCCCTTGAATTCGGGATTACTGCAGAAAGTCTAGTCTGTAGGAGGGAGGTGACCATACAAGGCTAATGAATGGTTGGAGTTGAAGTTCACTGGGATGGGGTGGATGAAGAGCATAGAGGAGATGGCTCTAAGCCTTCCAGTGACCAGTTGCTTCCTTCAAAACAGGAAAAAACTCTGAAAAAGAAGTTGCTTTGTGGTGAATTCATTTTTCATTTTACAAACCTTTGCCTAAGCTAAGATGCTTGATTTCCGTTGTTTACAAGTTTAGGAGTATTTGATGAGGAGCCAGGGTAGACCTTCTGTGAACCTGGAATCCCAAAATTCCACTTCATAAATGAGATGGGCTGCCTTGCCTACCCAGGACCCTGAAATGTATATTTTCTCAGTTAGAAAACTGACTGGTACACCCCAGAAGGCAGGCCACCTGAAAGGATAGTCAGTGCCAATGCTGTCCTTGGTTTTGAGTTACCTGTTTTTAAAACACTGATGAATCTTGAACCTGGGCTGCTCAGCCAGCTTCGACCATCTGGCCATGTTTGATGTGGCCGGGTAGCCCAGACCAGGTATTTCTTTACAAACGGAGCCCCATAGGCCAGATGCCAAACCATATGAGCTTCAGGATTCCCGCCAAGTCTGAGCTTTGACTGCTGCACCTGCACAGCCTCTGACAGCCATGGACCTCCAACAGCGTGCTTGGTGATCCAAAGGTGATTAGGGCAACTCCCCTATCTCCACTCCTCACCTCTTTTTTGATACCCTACTTGCAGGGGCAGGAAACTGTCATCTTTCACTGAAGAATAGCTACTTTATTCCCATCAGATTTCAGAAAGAGCCCAAGGCACTAGATGGAAAATGAGAAAGCAAGAAATCAATAAACATAAAGAAAACAGGAAACTAAAGTTCTGGCAAGAAAAATGAATAAGAAATTAAAGCCTTTCTGCAAACCTGTCCTTTCTTACCACTTGCCTATAATTTACTTTAAAACACTTCAATATGTGCCTAGGGACCTGTGTGTACCTAGTTTAAACTATAAGCGGGGTTACTCAGTTCAAAAAGCATTTGACTTTAGTGAGCAGCTGGAATTCCTTCAGGAAACCCATACTCCAGAGGTAGTGACTACAAATGCTTCAGAATCGTGTCTCAATTTGAGTCAAGACTGCAAACTATCTAAAATGAGTCTTGTCTGCTTTTTTTTTTTTTAATGAATGAAGGTAGCGGTCTAGGATAATGACTAGGAATGAGTTCTCTTTGGTGAGATTAGAAGTAATTCCATCTGTGAGTATTAATAACAAATGTGCTGCAGACTCTCCTCACCCTGGCATGGCTTGGGCATAAAATGCCAGGTTCCGCCTACAGGCAGGAGATTACATAGGACTGTGGATATCAGGAAGGCAGCATGATTGGGGAGCCATCTCAAAAGCTGAAATCTGAAGGGTTTCGGTCCCTGCTGCCAGTTGTAACATAAAGAAAGTCAGCAACTGGATCATGCAATTTGCCACAAGTAACCTTTCATGCAAGAGAGTAGCCACAGCACCCTCCTCCAAGCATCCCCCAATTCTGACCTCTTAGGTCAATCAGCTCTACTTTCTCCAAGATGTTCCACTCTTAGCCTTCATTAAAAATGAACCAAGTCTGTGTCTTGGATCCTGAAAGCACTGAGTATTTTTAGCGAACATAGTTGCCCTGAGGTATTTGTGTTCATGAGGCTTACATTGTCCTTCAGAAAACACATTTGGATTTTAACTGAAGCCTCTGGTGATAGGTTCTCTCTGGGTAGCTGCTTGGAAGATTCTAGATTGCAGAACGCCCCTGCTGAAAAGGACCTTAGAGATCAGAGTGCTAATAATCCTGTTTTACAACAGAGAAGAAAACTGAGCTCTAGGATCACAGATCTTTCCCAGTGCACACGGACATGTTTACAGAGATCTTAATGATCAAATTTTATCTCTCATTCCTTCTCTGAAATGATTGAAAGGAGAGCCTTGTTGTCACCCAATAAAAGGGTATAGAGATGGCGGTGTTAGAAACAGAAAGGGGAAGGGCTGTCAGAAGACTGAGTGTTCAGTTATAATTCTATGATTACTGGTTTGTCTTTCAACTCCCAGAGTCTTTCTATTCATAACTGCATAGTCTGTTATGGATAGGCAATTCCAAAGTTACCCAGTTCTTCTGCATCCTCCAACTCTCCCCTCTCTCAGATCACCTTGGCCCCAGTATTGGAAAGGGAGTCCACCAGTCCTACAGCTGGGATCTGAGTACAATATCTAAGCCTGAAAATCAGGGTTTCTATTCTCCAGATAGGGTTCACAGGAGCAGTCAGACCTTCAGAAAGCTTACTCTGCGTATCCACGGAAGGCTTTATTCTGACTTCCTTTCTGTGCAAATGTCATATTATTTGACATCTGAGCAAAACACAGATACTCATGCTATGCAAACTGATGAAGCAGCTTCATCACTAGAAAGGAGCAAATCTCCAAGTGATGCAGGCAGAGGGCTTCGTGTTCCATTGGCACAGTAGCTCATCACCAAACTCTTCACAGAGGCAGAGAACCCAGTCCTGGGGCTATTCTCTGAAAACCAAAACTCTTGTCTTTCTCCAAGAAACAAAGGCAGGACAGCTACCTTTAGAGACAAAGGAATCACATCTTTAGAAACATGGATTCAAAAGATACATTTCTTTTTTTTATTATGTTTTTATTATATATATATATATTACATCATTGTCTACCCCAAGGTTCTCCCACCACCTTATCATCTGTAAACCATCTTAATCTCTTGTGCCCATCCCTCCTCCAATTTTATTCTCCCCCCACCTTTGCTCTATGTTTCAGTTCTGTTGACAGTTTTAAATTTTTCTTGTTCATTTTTCTGTTTGTTTTCCCTATATTCCTCATACAAGTGAGACCATCAAGTATTTCTCTTTTTCTTTTTCACTTATTCTACTAACATAATTCCTTTTAGCTCTATCCATGTCACTGTGAATGACATAAATGATTGATGAATAATATTCCATTGTGTACATATACCACAACTTTCTGAGTCATTCATCTGCTGTTCAACCCAAAGGGTATTTGGGTTGTTTCCCTATCCTGGCTATTGTAAATAGTGCTGCAATAAACATCCAAGTACAAGTGCAAAAGACACATTTCTTACTGTTGTAGAGTTTGTTGGATTTAAGTGGGATAGTATGATGGTTTTTGAGCCTTCAAAAAGGAAGCTAAATCCAAGTTTTATGAGAGGACTAGGCTAAGCACACTCCCGACCTGTATGCCTCTAATGCAAAATGACATCACTGGGCCACTTGTGTCAGAAACCAGCTCTAAAACACTGGACACTTGGCTTCCTGATACAGGAGCGCTGAGCTGCCACTGCCTCAGACCTGCTCCTCTTCACACATGTTCATGCCCCATTGCACTTCCTGGAAGTTGTCTGGCACACCTGAGAGTCAATCATCTTGTACGGTTTATGGTACCTTTTAATTTCCCTTGTTGTACCCCAACAAAATGAGATACTTCCTGCCTTGCCACAAGTCATGCCCCTAGGTCAAACATCCCCTGCTCCCATTTCACTCATCAAAGAACAAGAGAAGATGATCAGGCAGCATTTACACAGAAGCACATCAAAGATCCAAATGAACTGGGCCTAATGAAGGGCTGGGGCTGGAGGGGGGGTGCTATAGGATGGAGAATGGCTTCCCTACTCTCCCTCCTGCCCTCCTCCGCCTCCAACTCCCCTCCCCATGCACCCTGGGCTTCTTACCATTGCCACAAGAAGTGCCAATCTATGCCAGGTGTGAGGTTCCTGTATTCATTGAGTGCCTATTTTGTGCTGGATATAAGAAAATGCTGACAAAAGCATTATTATTTTACTGCTGGGAAAATCAGTGCTGAGTTTCAGTGCAGGCAGTAATCTATGGAGATAAAGATACGAGGTATTAATACGTTCTTCTTTTGTGTTATCTTTTCTTTGAAGCTCAATGTATAGATCTAACTAGCAAAGCATATATTGAAGGAAGGAAACTAGATGAATTTTCACAAATTCAATACTCCTACCAACCAATATCCAGAGAAACAACACATCACCAGCACCCCCAAAAACTCACTTTGCATGTCCCTCCAAGTCACTACTCTGCACCCAGGCATCTACTGATCTGTGATGCTATATCTAAGTTTTGCCTGGTTTTCAAACATTATATAAATGAAATCAATATATGTAATCTTTTCCATCTGACTTCCTGTTGCAATCTTTCATACATTATGAGTCAAGGATGCTGTTTCATGTAGCTATGTGCATTTATCCTCTCTGCTCTACATTCCATTGTGTGGTTATGCCACCATGGATTTATCCTATTGAGTAGGGTGAGCATTTCAGTAGGGTCCAGTTGGGGATCATTATACGTAACATTGCTATGGGCATTCTTTTCTGTGTCTTTTAGGGAACAAGTATATGTGTTTCTCTGGGTCATATGTCTGAGAGGATTGATACTTTCTCTTAACCAGTTAAGATCTGCATAGGTTTTGAGTTTACTGTAAATCTGATTCTTACTACTGATAGTACATATTACTCTGTACCTCCACGCAGTTAATTTCTTCTAATCTTTTCCTTTCTAATTCAGCACTATAATGCAGTTTTGGTACCTGGAGTGAGTTGGGGGGCAGGGATAACTGCCATGGCAAGGAAACTTACTGAATACTCAGACTGAGACCAGTTGTTGTTGAGCTGGTAGTTACCTGGAAAGGTAACTACAATAGGTATTAGTGCAAAACTGACAGGTAGACAGAGGAAACCAAGAACACTGCCAATAAAGTTTCCATGTCATGGATTCCTGCTCCCTCTGATTTCAGATCTTTGTATGCCAGCTTTACATGTCAATTTTGCTCTGGAAAGGCTGCCAATGCCTTGTCATTACCCCTAGTGATCAGCCACTGGCACCCTACTCACCCTACTGCTGCTTGGATAGCAGAAAGCACTTGATGCCAATTGGCACAACAGTGACTGGGCATGTTCCAAAGAGTGAGGTCAACCTACTCACTCTTCCAGTACACAGGCTGCTTTCCCATGCACCCCACCCCCAGCAACACCCAGTAAGATTCAGAGTCTCCTGCTTAGAACTGAACCGAACTTCCAGTAATTGAGTTCTCTCAAAGTCTTCGGCTCTTGACAGGATTTTCCACTTGTATTATCACTTCAAATAGTCACACTCCCTCCCTCTGCCTCTGTGTATTAGGTAGTATGCTATTTTACACATGAGGGGACTGGAATAAGCTAGAGGTTACATTTTTGCCCAGTGTCACAGGGCTAACACATAACAGAGAAGGGATCCAACCTAGATTCCAACCCAGCTATTTTTGCAATACAAAATACATTTTTGTATCTCAACCATGTTTGTATTAGACTTAGTAAAGATGGACAGAAAGTCAGTCGGGGTAGTTGCTAGCAGCAAATAAGAATTTGGAGATCTACATCTAGTTCCAACCCAGTTTTCTACCACCTAATTAGAGGAGCCAGGAAGGATCACAAATTTTAAGAATACATGTTTTTAACTAAAGCTGAAAGGTTCTTGCATTATCCACAAACCAACTTCCATGAGGGCAAGGACTAGTTCTTTTCTTCCCCTGGCTATAGCATCCCCTACGCCAACCACAGTGTCTGACTCAAAAAAGTACTCAATAAATGTTGAGTGAATAGATGAATGAATAAATAAATGCTTAGAAATGCACATCAGAATCTTTTGCAAGTTTTTTCAAAATGTGCATGAGCCAAGGTCTCACCCCATAATCCCTGTAGGAGGGGCCCAATCATATGAATATTAAAAAAAAAATTCTTTCTAGGCAGGACTGATCCAGACCCATAGTATGAAGTCACTTACAACTCTAAAATTCTATTATTTTATTGAATCAGCTGTATAAATAATCCATGTCTAAGTTCAGCATAAATTTATTTATTTAATTTTATAGCATTCCTTCTTAATTAAGACAAATAGGCAAAATGTGCTCTAGATTCCTTCAAATCACTGAGAAGCTTGTTCAATTTCTTTCAATGTCTTCAGTTAATGCATCCCAATTTTTTTTGCCTTCACTGCTATATTCTTCTCCCAGTTGCTATTAAGAATGTTATTTTCCTTTAACAGATATATTGAAATCTAGCAAATCTGGAAAGACGTAATATCCAAATAAATTAAAAACCAAAATATTTTCTCATTTTCTCTTGTCTTCATCTAAAGAACAGTTGGAAGGAGTGGCGGGCACTTACTAGGCTCTCAGTAAGTACTCTGCATTAGAAATAGAATGAAAGGAAGTAAAACTAAGTCAAACCAACCTTGCAAATAAGTCAAATGGCCTAGCAATCAACAAATAAATATTGCTGATGTATTTTTGTCTTAGGAGGAATGAAGCTAGCTAATACTGGCTTTCTCCAGTATTTTCCAGCATAGGCAAACATTGCCAACAATTAAGTCATATTTTTTATATTGGTAGCTTTAAATATCTACTGAGGTATTTTTTAAAGCCACAGTTAAGAAACTTCCCCATTCTGCTTACCTGAGAAACACTGTACCTCTTATACAATAGAGGCCTGCAATCCTGAGCCTCCCTCTTTGCTTTCTATTCCCTGATCAAGAACTCTTGGCCAAAGCCAGGCAACTCAATTTTCTGCCTTTCTCCTGCCAGCCTCTGGGACCTCTGTGACTTTCCCACTCGGGAGTTATTAAAAAAGTCAAGAGGGCAAGAGAGAGAAAGTGTTTGCTGGCTCCTTTGCCAACCAGGTCCTCCTTCCAAGACCTTATGGCTCTGGTTTCTTTGTTTCCTCTAATGTTTAATTTTCTTTGGCCCAGGCTTTCCTCAATGGTTTTCCTTTCGCATTTTATCACCATAAATTAATTAAAATGTTTCTGGCGTTGAGTTCACATCTGATCATCTTGGCAGGATCCCCTTACACAGATGGCGAGTAGATAAAGAGTGAGGCAAACATCCATGAACAAGAACAACAGCCCACATAGGGAGCCGGGCGAGAGGCAAGAAACAGAGGCAAGACTGATAAAAACCAAATAGGCACCAGGCTGAATGGAAAGATGGACCGTGGGTTGGGGTTAGGAGTGCAGAGGGAGGAATCTCTTGGGATACTTTGTATTCCTTCATTCCTTCTCCAATCCTACTCCCAGAAAAGAGCATGTTTCCAATTAGTGGAAGAACTAAAAGTGGTGGTTCTACTTCCTCTACTTTCTTCACATTTGAGAGGTTCAGGTGAACTACACAGATGTTAGGCGATGGGGTGTGGGGTTCCTAAGAGGGGACTGGAAGAAGCAATGAGCACCCTTCTCTGGGAACCTAGTACGAGTCAGACACTATGCTACAACGTTAGAATATAATAAAGAACAAGGCAAGACTTGTTCTTGTATACCCTCTTCTCATGGTATGAGGAGATCTACCCCAGTAAGGACCATAAGCATAAAGTAAATACCAAATGTACATAGAGGGGAAAGAAACCATGAACTCTGAACTTGAGTTCTTGTCACTGTAAAGAGGTACACTGCACATACAGGCAACAGCACCTACCATCACTTTTGGTGTCTGGATAGCTTGAGCTACTCCTGGGGAACCAAAGCACCTCTCAGAGAGAGGCTTGGAGTGGTGACATGCAGGTGGAAAAGAGGAATCTTCTGACTACCAGCAAGGAAAGGAAGTAGCCCTAGCACTGCAAGAGCATTCTGAGGGGTATTTGGAAAAAAGAGTTAAAGCCTGCTGAGGCTTGTTTCTTCCTCTGAAACTATAGACACATAACAGGTCTTCTATGCAGAGACTCATTCTCTTCACCAAAACTAAATAATTAGTTTGTGAAAAGTGCCTCGAGGGAAACAAATGGACTTTGTGTCAAAGAAAAGGGATTGTGACCACATAAGGTGGGACACTCCAGACACATCTTTCCGAGCAGTGACAGTCACACGAAAGAGAGGAGGGCGCCCGGGACCTCAAATTTAAAACGTAACTCCAGAACAGGTACAGTTCAACCAGCTGAATCAGGCACAGACAGGGGGCGAAGAAGAATAAGCCCAGGAAGAATAAGCAAATGCGCAGTTGCTGAGCTCCGAAGCTCCAGATGCCTAGAACAGCTGGGCCTGGAAGCTTGGGATCTGGGCATTGTTTCTGGCGGCCTAACAATGTGTTCATTGAAAATCACTTAGGTCTGGTGTCTATTGGAGCAACGTGAGAAAGGCTTTCCGGTTACTTCCATCCTCCATCAGGGGCAGCAGGAAATGGGTGCGTATCACTTGTTTGGCTCTTTGACTTCAGGGTGTGCCAAGCTGAGCGGTGGACACACAATTGCTTTATTGAAACTTTTTGGTGAGGAGATGGGGATCTCTCAGAAACACAGTACGGTCCATCTCTGTCCGAACATCACCTCCTCTTCGCACCCTCCCATGCCACATTCCTCGTCCTTCACCGAGTCATATTTTTTGGCGGCTTCGAAGGCATTTTCAAACGAGTAAGCATATATTCGTGCTATCATGGCACTTCCCTATCCACCTTTCCCTGTTGTCTCACCTGTGTCCCAACCTGACCTCGCTGGTACTTCTGACAAGACCTTAAGTATCTTAAGAAAAAAACTGAGTTCAGGGAACTTACTTTTTCTAGGTATTTAATAGATACCCAAGAAGCATGGTGAATTGAATTTTAATTGAATTGAATTGAATTGAATTTTAAAATTACAACTAATAAATGCCTCACTTTCACATCGCAGAGTACTAACCACTATACAATCACGGCAAATGTCTCACTTTCAGATTGTGAAGGACAGAAGTGCTACATAGCATGAAAAATAGGTCCTGCAGAAATTCAAAAAGAAAAAAAAACACAAATTGTTAATGCATCAAGGGTTTTTTGGTTTGTTTTATTTTTTAACCATACTTAAATTTTATCTGGTAGATTTATTTTAAAAATCCTCAAAGAGTGAGGAAAAAGAGGGATAGGAGGAAAGCATTTAAGTTCCCACCTCGCTCTATTAATATTGTTGTTATGATTCTAATGTGAATTATACATTTATACACACATTGATTTCTTTGAAAAAACTGTATTATGAATCTTTTCCTCAAGTGTATTAAAGGATACACTCTAAGAAAAGAACAAAAAATATTTTCAAAATTTACTGTTGCCAAGCACTCTTCATTTTTCTGTTCTTTGTTTAAGTTCTAGAGTACTGTGCCCGGTCTCCCAGAATCCCTAAATTCAGAGAAATACAAAGCAGATTAAACCATGAAACAATGCATTAGAGCGCTCTGAAGCCCTGAAAACCTCAAAGATACAGGGCCAAGGGAGTGCTATTATTTTTATATTAGTTTACATTTGTCTCTGATTTTGAAACAATCCTTAATGTTTTTGTCTTGTCCTTACACTTGCACTTGGTCTCTCGTGTGCGGCTCAGCTACAGCTACAAAGCAGAGCCAGAGGGAGTTCTCGGTCAGAGATTCGGGGCCTGAGAAAAGGCCGGGTCTGTGAAGTGCTTGTCCGGTGACTCTCCACTGGAGGTGGGTTTAAACCACTCAGGGAAACTGGAATTCCATTTCTGACGCTTGGGTTTAAGAAGCTCCTTAAAAATGGCTCAAAGTTCCGTCTGTGCTGGCAGGAGGAGCTCTGCAGAAACAGCCAGCACTGTATGTCCCTACCCCATAGGGTTGAGTCAAGTCCTCATCCTGATCATCAGTGCCATACACTGTCTTTGGGAAGTAGCACTTTCCTGTATTTCACATTTCTTATACTTGAGCATTTAAGAAATGAGATAAAAGGGAGGCATGCAAGAAGAGTTTAAAATAGATCATTTTAATAAAAGCAACCTTAGAGTAAGGTAATTGAACATGCTCTCTTGTTCAGGCATCACAAGTTTCCTACAGGGCCAACAATTAGTATTCACTTTTCTAAATTAGGAAAAGGACGCCTAGAAAAGTTCCACTGTCTTGCCTTTAGTTTGCAGAACTGTTTCCAACTAAAGCTTTGAAATTAGGCCATAAAATTCCAAAACTAGTGAGATTTCTCTGCAACATACAACCTGATGCTTGAATGTGTATGCATGTATATCTACATATAGGTATGTATGTATATATATGTATATATATTCTATCTATCCATCTTTCTATCTATCTATATGTGCAAACAGAATCCCAGTTTTTAAAAAGAGCAGAAAAGTGGGAAAGAAGCAATAAGGACTCATCCGCATCTATGAACATATTTACAAAATCCATGAAAAACTCCGTGTTCAAAGTCAGACCTCTCAATTCCATCTGTTTTCATCACCCCCTCTCCCATGGATTGAGACTCCATCCTTCATCTCTCTAGGTTCCCCCCAAAATGCCCAGGTAATATTTGAGACATTTCAGAAATTTCTTAGGATTTCAAGGATGAGAGCATCAAGCAACATGCTTAAGTCCCTTCCTGGATGCCTTTTTGATTTTTTAATTTTGCTGTAAATCCAGAAGCTGTATTCAACTGCTGGTAAATTCTGCCATAGGCCTATACTGGTTCCTGGCACTGAAATAAAACAGAAAACAGTCTTGCCACAGAGCAGATAGACTAGGAGGCATCTGTTTCATACAGACAAAATTCTCTATAGATGCAGTCCCCACCTCATGACATCAGATACATACCAGGAACCAGCCAGCTACTTATTTCCCCTCAAAAAAAAAAAAAAAAAAAAAAAAAAAAAGGAGGGGGGTTGTCCTTGTTGGGCAGATGGGGGTAAGAGGAGAATGGAAAACCACACTACCAGTTCACATCTGGAAACCAGGCCCCTGAATCAGTCCAGCTCAGATAACTTGTCAGCAGGTCACAGTCTATGAGATCAGAAACAATACCTTTCAGCTAAAACATTTTTCTCAGGGCAAATTCTCATGACAGTCAAAGATATTGGAGTCAGGTTTGCAGTTGTGGTTTGAAGACAGGCACTCAAAGTGCCCGTCTCCACTGCTCAATGTTATGTGCTAGAGTTGTTGTCTGGCATTGTGCACGATGGTTATTAATGATGCCCGACTCTGATGGGCAAGCGGTGCAACCTCCTTGCCTAAGAAGGGCTGAGTGTGGGGAAGCCATGCTTTGATAAATTCTGGGCTCCCCTACATACACATACACACCCAGAAATCACAACCTTCCTCCTTCTGCCCTCCCCAAAAGACAGATCTGCGCACATCAGATGCGCCACTAACTAAAACTGTTGTGTAAGAGGCTTGATCTCACTCTGTGCATCCACAGTGACCTGGGAACTGGGCAACCAGCCACTTGAAGGGGTAAAGGAAAATACCTCCATTCCACTCCCCATAAAACTGCTTATAAAGAAAACAGAAGTAATTATGGGAAAAAATGCTCAAAAACCTAGAGGGCTCTATTAAAATGAACCTCACATGGATTCTAGTTTAAGTTTCCAAGACCCGGGCAAGAAATATTCATGTGTAAGCCTTCCTATCCAAGACACTTGGTATAACCAGCATGATTGTCCAGAAGCCTAAACAAGCTCATCTAAGTGACTAGTGGCTTCTCTTTAATTTACTGCAAAAACTGCATTAAAACAGCAACAAAGGAAATGAGAAGAGAGAAAAGTTTCCTTACTCCCACCACAAACCATGAACTTACTTTTAATCTCATCTTTCTCTTTCTACTCCTTGTCCAAGGGCCAACAGGATTTTTACATAGTAAATAAATGTCTCTCTAACCCCATTGTTAAAAAAAATATTTTCCAAGTAACTCTGAAAACATTAAAATCCCATAGTGATCAGTCTAGCCACACTGAGCCACATTGCCCCAGTTAGATTCACACTGTCAATCATTTCTTAGGCCTAAATAGTCCTTATTTGTGCAAGCCCTTATTTGTGCAAGCCACAAGTTGGTATGAATAGCACTTTCCAGTTGGTATGAATGGCACAGAGGTTTCTAATAAGATAGTGAACCATAAGCTGTCACTCTAAAGTGTGTACAAGCCTTGCAGGACACCTTCCATTCGCCCCTGCATATCCACTGTCTCCTCCACTCTGCTCAGCACCAGACAGACTGGCCCACTTGGACTTAATCCGGGCTCCCTTGCCTTCTACATCCCGGTTGAGGTCAGCCAAGAGAGGCCCCAGCAGAACAGCAGAGGACAAGAGAGTTTGGTCAGGATTAAATGCCCTGACCTGCTGGGTCTTCATGGATTAAACAACACATCCTTTTTCTGAAGGCCACAGCTCCTCTCATGCCACCTTCTACTCTAGCTCTAACAGCAGCACTCAGGACCCTCAAGTTAATGGAAATGGAACTATCATTTGACCCAGCAATTGCTCTCTTGGGAATCTACCCAAAAGAGACCTCAATGTGGGTACAAAGGGACACCTGTGTTCAGATGTTTACTGCAACACAATTTATAATTGCAAAGTCATGGAAGCAACCTAAATGCCCCCAAACAGATGACTGGATGAAAAAAATGTGGCATATATACACAATGGAATATTACTCATCAGTTAAAAATGACAAATTTGATGATTTTATAACATGGATGTACTTAGAAGAAATCATATTAGCAGAAACAAATCATAAAGAAAAAGATAGAAACCAAATGGTTTCACTAATATATGGGATATAGTGAAAAAATAAACAAAAGACTTGAGGAAAAGTCAAAGCAAGCTAAGCACCAAACTGAAGTGCACAACTTTGAGCAGGAGGGACGGGGGG
>PVHY01005847.1:28606-79506 GCA_004024945.1 Uropsilus gracilis | reverse complement strand
CCTCCTTAAGTCCTCCTGGGCCAAAAATTTCCCTCAGAAAAAGGAGGGTGAGGCTGTAAATTAAACAAGCTACTACCCCCCCCCCCCCCCGATGTAAAGTGTGAGCAAAATCTTACAAAAAGCTGCTGCTCTGTGGTGGTCTCTCGTGTCACTGTGTGTAATAGGGACCAGGGGGTGTGTTAAGTGCAATTCCACTATCGGGAGTTAAGGTAGTCCTACTTTACAGTACACCATGGCTCTATTATTTTTGTCAACAGATTCTGAAACTCCAGAACCTAGTGTGAACCACATTTAAATACAAATGCAGAAACACCTTCCAAAATGCCCAATGTAAAATTTTAATTGCCTCTGCCTTTGCGTCCCTCTTTGTGAAAATAATTATAAAATGACTAGACCTCATTCTTAAATTGAAACAATAATTATATCTCCCATGACTATAATAAATATTATATAAGATAGCTTACCGTAGTTACATTTTATTATATAAATAGGTATTTGTATTTAGTATATAAATAGCCTCGGAGTCCATCCACGCACTCAAAACAAAACCCTAATAGGAAGGCAATCTTGCCTATATTCCATGTGCAGAGCCAAGGTTCAATTCTTAAAGTTAGACCTCTTATGAAAAGGGAAACTGGCCCCATTAAGTTATAAGTTATGGGAAGTTATGTTACAGGAAAAGTTCACAGGACTTGGGATGAAAAATTAAATATCCTGAAACCTCTTTCCCTTTGAAGAGCAGAAAAAGTAGTTCTTAACAGAGATAAGTACAATATCTGTTATTGTGGAGGTAAACAAAGCTTCCTTGACCTGAGGTTTTTATGGTGCCTGAAAGTGAGTTTTTTATTCATGGATTCTTTTATTTGCTCCATCAAGATTACCAAGCCACGTGTCACTATTCCTTAATAAAATACAGCATCAGGAATTCATGATTAAAGTTGTAGAAACCAGTTTATGAAGTGGCAAGAGATTACAGGTACTGCATTTCTTCCTCTTGGTTTTCTGGGAATTAAGTTTCAATAGCTCTGAGTTCTTCTGAAGGAATACCCATAAATTACTTAAATTATATTCCCCAACTTTTCCCCTTGACTCATGGCTAAGCAATTTTGACTAGTTCGTAAATAAGGACTGTGTTATTTGTTCTTTAACAAGATAATGTACTGAACATATTTTTGTAGTATTGTGATTGTGTGGTTAAAATTGCAGCAAAAGGGGCAGTGGAATGGGTGATTTATAATTTAGTTCCAAACCTCTGGTAACAGATGTGTGACTTCAAGCGAATCACTTTTTCTCATAACATTTGTCCAATCTCCTTTGAGGGACTTTTCTAAGCATCAAACCAGTGGAGGTATGTGAAAGTCATTTGCAACATAAAAAGCACTAAAAATAACTGAATGTAGTTGCCAAACATCCTTAAGGCATCTTAGTACACCAAATGGGAGTCAATGTTAAGGGCTTTTTGGTCTGTTTAATTTTCCAGGGAACAAGGGAAACGCTTAGTCGCCATTGCACTACCCTTGGTGAGGCTCTCCACAAAGAGAATGACTTCGCTCTTATAATTGATGGGAAGACCCTCAAGTATGCCTTAACGTTTGGGGTGCGGCAGTACTTCATGGACTTAGCTTTGTCCTGCAAAGCTGTTATTTGCTGCAGGTAAGTTCTCCTTCAAACGTGAAGGAACACACTCTAGAACTGAATTGGAGAGAATTAAAAATTATTTACGAAAATTATAATGATAGTGAGTAAATTAGTGTGTCAGAAACAAGGAAAGAAAATATGTCAAAGAGTCAGGAATTTGAATGTAAAAGTCTAGCAGGAAGAATAAAGTTAAACAAGAAAATTTGGTATGTTTCCCAAAGATTTGTAATCATCAATGATTAAAAAACAACAATAAAAAAAAATGACAGGTGTTGTCTGATCAGTAAAGAACAACTTGATTCTAAGTTCTGGATTTTTCCGTTTCCTTGAAAGTTACTATATTCAGAGTTTGCAAATGTTGTGTTTTGTATTAATTCAACCATTCAACCTTCAAGGTTTATAAACTGAGCTCAAACTCATTAGCAGTTTTTGCAATTGGATTCTGATGATCATTATTAATTTTTTGTTCATATTGAACCAGCAGGTTTCTTGCCATTTTCTGTCTTTGAAACCTACATTTTCATCTCCAGTTATTGCTCTAAAAGTGCTGTTTTCTACACTTCAATCAGATTCTGCTGGTAGGACTTATTTTGGAGAAGGGCTGAGTGGAAGCAGTCACTGCATAATTTTCCAGAGAGCATTTTCCTGATGGTTCAGCTCTTCGGAAAAAGTTTTTCATTGTTCATTCTTTTACCCTCTAATGCATAATATTGCCTAGATCCTTAAATAGAATTTATCATTGAGTGGTCAAGGCCTACATGTAGGATTGTAGTTTTGTAAATCATTTAGTTTCGATCCTTCCTGAACTACATTTTTTTTTTTGGCATTATTTCATAAAGGTTATAAATTTTATTTTATTTTTTTAATTTTTAAATATTTTTATTTTGTAATTATCATACAACATCAGTCATGCTTGCATGGTTGTATTATATCTCTTATTCCCCCACCGCACCCCTCCATTCCCCTCCTTCCTCCCTCTGGTCACTCACTCCAGCTCCTCTTGTTGCACACTATTGGTCTGTGTTTGCTGTGTTTGGCCCACAGACTTTGCTTTTGTGTTTTCTATGTCCTTTTTTCCCCCAGGGTGCGGATTTGCCCCCCACTCCCCACCCCTCCTGACAGCAACAGATGAGGCTACTCAGATCCCCAGGAGTAGCTGAGGCAGATAGTCAAGCCAAGCATGTTAGGAACTTGTAGGGCAGAAGCGAGCTGCAACTTTGGGACAATTGCACTGCAACAAATTTTAATGAAGTTTTCACAAATTTTATTGCCAGGTAAATGTTCAGTCACAACTGCAGTTAACATTAAAATAACAAACACTGCTGCTATCAGCATTTCTAAGCTTTTCATTTCGCCAGCATACCTTGCCTGATATGCCACAGAAGAGACAACTAGGGTTCAGTGCTAATGAGGGAGCACCCCGGAACTAGCATGCGATGAGAGAGGGGTGACAGACTGTTATGTCAGTGAAGCATGCGGTGCTTCCCCGGCTGCATAGGAGCCATGGACAGAGAGAGGCCGTAGACCAACGGTCAACTCCCAACTAGCTAGTGAGAGACCGTTCACATTGAGTTATTTACCCCTTATATGCTGGTGGCTGCCTGTTGACTTACACCACCCTGTCATGCTTATCATAGCTATTCCACTTGTGCTCACAATTTGATAATTTAGAAAAAGAAAAGAGAAAGGAAGAAACTACATCAAATTTAAACAGAATACAATTTTTTAGCACTGTCTACTTATCATGGAGGAGAGGAGGTCACCCTGCTTGCTGATCACAGAAGTTACTGCTTACAAGTTAGCTAAGTTATCACACAAGTTCAGAGCTACTTATAGTTTTCACAGAGTCCAAATTCCCAGACAACTTAAAATTTAAAATATTTTAATTAAAGTGGTTGCTTTATTTTCCCAGTTCTGTCCTTCTCCCATTCATGCTGATTCTCACACTTTGGAGTAGGCCTAGGAAACCTATATATGGGTTGTGTTTTATATGTTCCCTATGAAGGAAGAGTCTTTCCCCCACCTCTTTGTCTAAATTGTTTGAACTCTGTCTTCCAAAAATGAAAGTGCGTTCATGATATTGACCAGTCTTTTCCCTACTGGTTTCCATGAAACCTAAGATTTTCCCTCTTTTCTCTCCACTAATTGAATCTTACCAGCTGGTCAGACTAGGCCCAACAGAGTAGTTTCCCAAATTGCTTTTTCTTCCTGAGAGATGAAATGTTAACAGGATTTCTGAGGAATTTCTCAGAATTGGCACTTTTGACATAGCTTTAAAACAGAACCATTTGCTTTGTTTTCTTTAAAAATATATTTACTAATAAAAGAATATTAAGTTTTTTAAGCCATTTTTTCTGTACTTTACCCACTGAAATTTCCTGTGTTTGATACTGTCTTAAGAACTTAAGAGCTATGCCTTCTATATATTTCCTCAATTTCAGTTGAAATATACTTTGCAGCATAAAATGTAAACTTATATGTATCTTTCATAAGTATCATTTCAGCCTATAAAATATATTCAGAGAACTAAAAATTACTACCATTATTATTTTAGTGATTTAACTTATTTTTCTTCCCTGTGCCATGTATTAATAAAGAGTATTTGTTCAACAGTATGTTGTACTGATATCCAGTATTCCTGATAATCCAGGCTCTTGGCTTCCTCATATAAAAAGAATTAGAAATTATTTCATCTTGACTGCCTTATTTGCCCTTTGGTCTCCTCATGCTTTTTAAAATCTGCTTTTCTGGTGATTTTTTTATTTGTGATACCTTGCCTATCTCTCAACCAAGTGTTAAGTTGTTCATCTCTGATGCTCTTCCATCAGAATAATCTTCTGCCAGATTTGACTACTTAATCACTTTCACTCATGGAATCATATGGATCAACAAAGATTGCTGACAAGCACATTAGTGATAGGGCTATTGGCATCTCTTTGAACTTAGTACACAGTACAGAACTCTTTCAATGAAACGAGCAGTTTCCTTGAGTGGACATGTGTTCATGTGTCCTGTGTCGGCTGCACCAACAAGGATGAACTGGACATCCTGCCTGCTCACTATCTTTCTTGCTGTTTTAAGTGGAATCACAGTTGGTTTGCAAGATGTGGGAGGCCGATTTTCATCACTGCAGCTGAGCCTCATTCTTCGAGCATTGCTTCACGCAGTACCTCCCACCATTCTTCAAAACGTTGAACCACAAATTAAACAATAGCAGAGGCAGAGAAAAACTAGAGAGCAGAGTTGAGGGAGAAAAAAATATGTTTTGTGCTTGTGAAATATCCTCCCGAGATTCTTGTTCTGGATGCTCACAAGTCACCAGGACCAGGGCTTCTCCAGGCCCAGCCCCCAGGAGGGACTCGTACTGTGCCCTGCACGTGCAACTTGCCTCTGAAACTGAGCTTATAAAGATGTGTGTGGCCCCTTCCTCCCTCCGTCCTGTTTTATGCATGTTGGAGGACCATGAAGGTCCCTCTGCAGACATGGAGTTTTATTTAGAGTTTTAGGGGTTTTTTGTAAGTAAAATATCTCTCCTCTGCTCTTTCCTTCTAATTGCCTTCATACCCGCTCTTTTCCCATAAGGACTGTGGTTCAACTTCCGGTCTAGCTTTGAAAATCCATCTAAACCCATAATTACATCAGTGCCACTGCCCGATTTATGTCTCTGCACCTTTTTGGCCTGGTGCCTCTTGGCATTTAGACTGCTGGCATGGCACAGACCATCCTTCTGGCTTGCTAATCCGAAGGTTTAATTTCCATGATAATATTTCTGTCACTGGTGAGGAATAGGTGGACCATCCTAGACATCATTCTTTACAATTAAGTAAGTGTCACTCCTGGTTTGTCAGAGGATTACAAATCTCCCATCCTCAGGAAATTCTCTATTTCACTCCATTATAAAAGATGTTCCAGATAAATACTGAATATTATTTTAAAAGACTCTATGGTCCTGTTTGCCAAATTCATTTATGTTCATTCTGGCTTTCTGGGTTTTCCCCTCCAACTACATTCCAAACTGTTCCATGTCCATCCACACATGAAGAGGATTCAGAATCTACATGTTCTCTCCAGGATTGTCTTTGCCAGAGCCAGCATGGAGGTAGCAGGGAAGGCTTTCATGTGATGGATGAGGCTCTTGATATTGATTCCATCTTCAGGATTACATCAGCCACTTTCTTCCCTGACATTATCAGCTTGAAGAGCATAAGGCAGTGTTTAGTGTTTGCCTAATTGACACAGTTACAAAGATGAGCCTTTTCCCTGAAGAGTCTACAGTTGAATTGAAAGAAACAGTTGTTCCCAGTCAGTCATCATTACATCTCTTACTCACCACAGTTTTCTGAAGGGAATATTCAGAGACAGAAATAATCTCCTCACCCCCAAATTACCCAGAGCTTTGGAGTCCTGGTTTTGGTTTACAAAGTGATGGTTTGCATGTTATACCAAAGTATGTAAAACTCTAGAAGGAAAATGAAATCCATTTTTATCAGTCTGTCAAGTATGTTTTTCATAGACACCACAGAGCTTTTGTTTTTACTGTTGTGGGCAGTTGCCTGTAGCCTGAGTTGTTTAATAGGGAGCTTGCGTATGTGTTCAGCGAGTTTCTGATAAGTTGCCCTGACTGTATACATATACTGTGACTTTTTGATCCTGTTTTCATTCCCTTGTTCAACTACACTGGTTCTTATCGCTCAGTGTGATCACGGATTTAAAGAAAGGAAAACTATAAATGGTTTCCTCCGCCAAAATACATGCACACAAGCATGTAAAATTGAATGCACCACTTCAGGAGTTTCACAGACTCCCGAAATTCCCATGGAGATTTGTTCACACAGCTATAATCAGGAGTCATTCTGCAAAGTTGCTGTACCAGCTAAATACTTCCTCATCTCCAATCCTAATGTTGTCTACCTAAGGTCTCACCATTTATATAACTGATACAATGATATTTTTGCTGGGAATTCATGAAAATCAGGTCCTAACTCTGTGTCTCTGGCAACTTTGGATACCTGATGGAGACTCTCACCTCCGTTTTATGACCTGTAAAATCAAGAGACTGGACTATAACGGTGTTGCAGATGTTTTAAGCAGCTATGAGTGGAGCTTATCCCTCATAGGAAGGTGAAATTCCTAACCATGTGGCTAATCATCTACCAGCGTGAAAGCCTTGAGGCCACATACTTCTAAAAAGCCACAGCCTTTCCATTTTAATCTGGAGCCTAATTCTGCTGGCCACTGTATGCTGGGCATCACCTGTCTGCTGCTTGGATCAGTTCACTGGGGGAGCATCTGTTCTACCTCTTGTACTATTCCCTCCAGAAGAGAGTAGGGAGGTTGCAGTGAAGTTCGCTGTGCACTAAAGAGCATGTGGTTTCTGAGCTCTTCGTCAGTTCACATAACCCAGCCTTTCAGAGAATTTTACATTTTTTCCTATCGTTGTCAGTTTAGTTTAAACATATTTTGAGACTTATGTTCTGTGACAGTTGGTTGAAAATTGGCCTAGAGCCTCCAGCGTTTAGACTGTCTAGTAATCACCGTTCTTCTACATAATTTATGTGCTCATGTCTTCTGAAAGGCAGAAGTTAAATTGAAGTAAGCATTTTCCCAATTTGCAACATCTCTAATCAAAGTTTTAGCTCCCTTTTCAGCCATTCCCCCATGGTGCACAAAGAAAACACTTGACTTCAGTGAGTGCACTCACTTGGGAGTGACACACCAGGAGGAACCTTTCACCTTTGTTCGATCAAGGGGTCCCCCAAGAAGAGATCTGAGGGGACACTTTGAATGCTTTCTGTGATAATGTGAGCACTTTAAAATAATGGGTCAAGGCAGATCTACTTCTTGAACCTTTGGGGATCATCTTAAACCTTAAGGATTTCTCCAAATAAATGCTCTACTTAAAGGGCAGTCATAAAGCACAAATGAAGCCAATAAATGATCAGCAGACATTCCTTTAAAGGAAAAAAAATTGTGAACACCGTTGGGTGCCAAGCAGATGTTTGGCTTTGAAAAGACTTACAAATGTTAATGAATGTCAACCCTATATTTGCTTCCAAGAAAATATGAATAAATGTTGGAAATTTGAAGAGAATATTTCTTTTATATATGGATGGCTAAAAGAGGACATAGTCAATAAATTTTATGACATAGCAAAATGTCCGTATTTTGCCTTGACAAGTTAAAGAACCATCAGGGCTATATGATAGCCTGGTAGCCAATTGTGATATTTGCCACAAGGGAAGTTCATATTTGATAGTAAAATATATGGTAAGTCTGAATGCTATGGAATCCCATTGTAAATCAGCATTTCAATGTTAGGTGAGACTCAATTGAGATAAACCACCAACATTTACACACACACACACACCAATTAGACCTGCATATTATTATGATAAAATCATAATATATTATCATGATATAGTATGATATCATACTATCATATTATTATGATAAAACAGAGATCACCTGGAAAGTACATAAGACCCAAGTGTACAGCTCAACAAATTATAGTCTTTTTAATCTTGCTGACTTTAAATGGGCATATGTATCTTCCAGAACTACATTCAAATTTTTGGTGATTCTTTTCTGTTCAACAATTTTAAATACAAATTTTCCCACAGGTCATCCTAAAACTTTACATAAATCAGTAAATCAGTACTCAAATATATTCTTTGGTTAAATCTCCTAATCCATTGTTTATAGTTCTCCTTTAGTTCTATCATAAAGGAATAACAGGATTTCATTTTTTTATTTGCTATGGACATGACATATGAGGAGCTAAGACATTTCTCTCATGTCATTGTACTCACCATTTAGATGAGAAAGGGAAGCAGAGTTAGTGTCATTTGATTGGTTCTCCTTTACCGGAACAAAACTAAGAGATTACCTTCTGGAGGCTGGGCACGGTGGCTCGTACCTGTAAGCTTCAGCCTATGAAGCGGCTGGGGCTAGGGATCGCGGTTCGAGTCCCGCCTGGGGCCTGTAGCAAGACCTAGTTCAAAAAAAAAAAAAAAAGAGGTTGCCTTCTTTTTAAAAAGCCTGTCTGAGCCATCCCCACGAAGATATAGTTGAAGGCATGCTGTTTTGACTCAGACCAGATTTTCAGGACTCAATACTAGTAGAATGTAGGTCATGACTCCTGTAGGGCTTGAAGTAAAGAGAAAGGGGAGACAGAACTCTAGGGGAAACATGGTCCTGGAAAATAAGAGGCATATTCCCACTAAAGCAGGCAGTCAGACAAACAGGAAATGGATATATAGTGGGAGTCTTCAGTTGAAACTTGAAAAAAGGAGGTGATTGTGGGTAACATCATCTCAGAGGAGGGGAGTATTTCATAGAGAGAGGATGAGCAAACTTTTCTACAAAGGTCCAGAGAGTAAATATTGTAAATTTTATGAGTTACACAGTCTGTCACATTGGTTCACCTCTGGCCTGAGGGTAACAGCTGCTCTAGACAACATGGTAATGATAGGTGTGGCTTGTTAATAGCAGCTCTTCTCTGGATCAATGCTGGGGCCACAGTGGACAGACCCCAGTTTATAGAGTCAGAGTCTGTGGCTCGTGAATGAATGATAGAAGTGGATGCTGACAGAACTTGCATAGGCTGCTGATAGAGTTTACCACAGGTTCTCTAGTCTGTAATTTCCAGACTCTTATTGAAAACAGACATGTGCCCATTTCTTCTCACCTGGCATGTTTCCCTGTCTCCATGATTCCTCAAATGACTGACATTCTTTGTGGTGATAGCTGCCCCGTCTCTCGGCTCCATTAAATTTCTCTCTAGCCTTGAATTTGAGCAAACCCTTAAGCGTGTGAATATTTCCAGTGTAATCTTGAATTCAAGTAAACCTCCTCAAATGTGAATATTACCAGGAGTGAATTTATTCTAAAATGTGCTGTCAACAGGTATTTATATCTCTCCAGGAGAGAGCTATGAAGAAACAGAACCACAAACATAGAATTTTGCTCTTTGCCACAATTCCTTCCCTCTCTTCTAGGGAAGTGACATCAGAGCAAAGCAAAGGAACTAAGCTTGAAGATAAGCAACGGGACCTTCTCCCGAAACTTCTTTATTGTTTAAATTTCAATTTATATTTGCCCTTCATCTGCAGTCTCTGACTCTTCACTTCACCTTAGGAAAACATTCTCGAATAGTTAATATGTTCTCATCTATCTGCCACACTTTACTTATATGTCTGTAGAGCTATACAGTTTATTTAATGTTGTTATGTGTGTGTTGAATTAAGAAACGTATACTGTAATATTCCATCAAAATTGTATGCCTTTTTTTTTTAATTTTCCACATGATTTGAGACCTGCTCATGAAGGTATGTTTATTTTGTCTCACCACTACCTATTAGTATTAATACATATATATAATTTTGTATCTCTATTCCTCTAACATCAACCACGTAAGTCGGTTCTAGATCGTTATTGCAATAGACAAGCTGAAAAGAATATCTTCTATATGTAGGCATACAAGTGTTTTCCTAGGATATATACTTAGGAATGGGATATTTGACTCTGGGCTATCTGTGTATTTCATTTCAATCAGAGCTGCCACATTATTCCAAAACAGCTGTACCAGTATTCCTAGTCCCAGGTATGACAGTATTGTCTCCCAAACTTAATAGCAACAATTGACATTCCTGAATTTATAATTTTATCAATTTGATGCTTGAAAAGTGCAACTTGTTTAGACTTTCATCTCTCTGATTACTAAGGAGGCTGAGCAACTCTACAGAACCCTGTACTGCTTTGGGAATTTGTTCATTCATTAATTCAACAAATGCTTCTCAAGTATGTACTATGTGTCAAGTACACAAATGTTATAAATGAAACTGAACTACAAGAAAAAGAAATCTGTATGCTCCCATCTCATATTCTCCAAAAAAATTAAATACACATATCTAAAAGGCAGTAGTTGTGTATGTATGCAGGACAACAATCCATATAGTTTATGTCAAAACCCTGGTAACAGTTGCTATAAAGAAAAGTATCACACTGAAGAGGGAAAGAGTATTGACTTTTCTTTGGAGTTTCCTTTTTTTTTTTCCATTTATGTCAAGAATCCTTCATGTATTCAGAGTAATGGTTCTTTGTTAACTATAGCACAGAAAATATCTTTAATCTTTATCTTTAATGATACACATGCTACTCTTTCTTGAACAAAAAGAATTACTTGAAACGATCAAATTCCTTTCATTTTTCCCGGATGGCTTTTCTTTTTGATAATAAGAACTGCCCACTTTAAAGTTAGTCTAATTTTTTTCTTCTGTTAAGTTTACAGTTTTGTTTTCCATGTAGGTCTTAATCCATATGAAGTTTACTTTTGAATATGGTATAAAAGGGAAGGGATACGTGCACACAAGTAGGTAGAATTGAACTACTTCCACGTAGGGAGCAACTTCTTCAAATATGCTTACTGAACAATTTGTCCTTCTGCTCAACTTGTTTGTATCTGCTGTATACGCAGGCCCCAAAGTCAGATTTTCCAGAAAATAAGTCCAAGTTCTGGACTGAGTAAAAGTAAGCTGAGTTAAAAGTTGCTTACCTTCTCCACTGTCAATATCTTCATCTTTGAAAGAGAAGTAATATGTAATTGCTCTCATAGCATTGTGAGGGGAAAAATCCAATATTATAGGTTATCAACTAACCTATAGCTAATATTAAAACTTTCATCGCTCAGAATGCACTCAAATCACTTATACAAGCTAACTGAATATTTTTAGATTAAGAAAAGATTTCTCTTTGACCAGTGTGACCCTATGTTCAAAATTCTTTTTTTCTGTTATAATTGCTAACCTGGCTTTCCTTTATTTCACATGTGCTTTTTTCCCCTAAGACTTTATGTTCAATTCTTCTTTATGTTCAATATGTAACATAGGGGTTATAGATGCCACCTTCTTTATAAAACCCCAGTGACTTAGGTTGAATCCTGACTTAACCAGTTATTTGCTATTTTACCTTAGATGATATATTCTTTCTGTACTCATTCCTAAAAGTGGCAATAATACTATCATATAGAATTCTTTAGAGAAAAACAAGAACTTAGAACATAATAGAAATACTTACATATGTGTCATAGTAGCTGTTATAATAAAGTGTGTCTCTCTTAGATACCATGTTGAAAGGTCTTTTTTATTTCAATCCAAATTGTGAATCTGTCTCTTTTCTGTTTCTTATTCAATGAATTTAAACACTTTTTATTTATTCTAGCCTCACCTCTTCCATTTTGTGTTTTATTTACTATGCTATTTGTATCTTTCATCCTCTTTCACTATCAAAATCAGAATTTGTATTGGTTTAAATACTCTTTATTTTTTATCAGTTTGTATCTGCTTGTTTCTAAAATTTTGATAACCGTGTGTGCTTATTTTTCCCTCTCTGTCCATGTGCATTGGTGTATCTTTTACCATTGCCCCTGCTCCCCTTAAAGAGACAAGAAAAAAGATATTAAAATAATTTGTGTGTATCCAGTGTCAGTCAAATTGTTCTTCTTTGTAAGTGATTTTTCTTTCTCTCCCTAGGAGGTTTTACAAATTTTTTAAAATCTTAATTTAGCCATAATTTGCCTACAGGTAGATATCTTTTTCTAATAATCCTTTTAGACACTATATTAACTCTCTTGAATCTAAGTATATTTGTCTTTAATTCTGGGAAATTATTAATCCTTTTTTTTTCATTTCCCCCCCTTTTATTCTCTTCTCTTTATATACACCTAGCACTGTTATGACCCATTTCTTTACAATTTTTTTTTCATATTTATTCCTTCTGGGATAATTCTTTGATTAAACTTTCAACCCTCATATTTACTACTAAATATGCTGCTGCTGTCTTTATTTTAGTGCTTATTTTATTTATTTATTTGTTTGTTTGTTTGTTTATTGCCCAGGGTAGTCCAGCGCTCGTGGACTCAAGTGATCTCTAGCCTCAGCCTCCCAGGTAACTGGGATTACAGGCACATGCCACCACGCCCACCTTATTTTATTTTTTTGTTTATCATTATGACTGCTTGCTCTGGTTTCACATTTCTGGCATCTTCCCATATCTTTCTAAGTTTCCTCTTAATACATATGTTTTTAAAATTCTTGTTGTGTGCTTTCAGTAGTTCTATTTTTTTGTAAACTGATGTGTTTCTTTTGTGCTTACAATCTTCTCCTGGTTAAAAATTTTCCCTATGAGGGCATCCCCCCCATATCTGTAATGGACAGTAATGTCCCCGTGGATGAAAAATTCAAGTTACATCCTAATCAGGGATAAATTCAGAAACAGGACTCAATCTAAGCTTAATAAATTCCTATTTGCCCCTAGTTCCGTTATGCAAGCATCCTTTTATCAGAGTCAGCCACATCCAAATATATGTGGAAGCTAACATTCAGAACTTCCAAGTCACTGTCATGAGTTCTGCCTGGCTCTACACCTTGAAATTGAGCAGTAAGCTCTGAGTTTTCTAATCCAAGGCATAAAATGGGAATTTTGTTGAGATGTTATCTTTAGGACTTTGGGAATTCTTCTAGAATTGGGATGTTTTGTTTTCCAAATACATTATTTGGGGGAACTTTGTGTTTCCACATGTACCAAACCTAAACCAACATTTACAGTTGAACTGAGGTGTGAGGTCTTTAGCTCATCCAACCCAGCCTCACCCTCCTCACACCCTCCTCACACACAAGACCTCACCCAGGTCTTGCAAATGTTATCATGGGGAGAGAAGGTACAGCTGGAAAGCTCCCCTGTCCTGAGTGTTCATCTATGACCCCTGACACCGACTCTTTCCCTTTATGCATTCACCCCTTAACAGGTATCCAGCACTACCTCTTTTCCTAAAGGGTACTCACAGATTTTATGTGAGTTGATCATGGTGACACTGAAACTTCTAGAGTTTCTGCTCTTGGCCCTGGCATCTTATAGATTTGACTCTGATTCCTGTCAAGAGATGGTGCCATCATGTGTTTTATCTTCCATGAGGTACTTCTAGGTTGAGAGAAGTTTTCTTGGGAAAACATAGGCATAAATTCAAAGTGGGGGGGAGGAAGATAGGAAAGCAAACTGATTTTCTGTCAGTCTACAAAAGCTCCAGCTCTTCCTTACCAACCAAGATCATAGGAAATGGGAGGAGAACCAGGGCCATATAGGCTATAACCAGATGTTAGGAATGGAAAGAGGTGGAAACCATAGCTCTTATCATTCTGTGAGCAAGGGCATAAAGGGGGGAGCTAGAAGGAAGCTGTACACCAGACCTTCTTGAGGAGACATGCTTCCTCTGCGGTAGGCTCCCTAGACAGAAAGAGATGTCACTTGTAGGATCTCTTTCTCCCTCCCTCCTTCCCCCTCTCTCTCTCTGCCCCGCCCCTTCTATGTACCTCTCTGTGTATCTGTCTCTCTCTCCCTCCCTTCCCCTCACTCAGAGAAACCACTGTTTTATAGTCTCTTCATATTTAATTCCTGGGACAGAAACTCAATGAAAAATAATGATCCTTAAATGAATAATTCTTTAGGGTACAAGAAGGGTTCTGACACATCCAGAGTGGTATGACCGTAGACAGTAAAGAGAGTTCTGAATGTTACTTTGCTATACTTTCTTCCCTTCTGTTCTTCCATAGACATTTTATCCAATACTAAAGGATCACTAAAGACTTAGTGAATGAGTAACATCTAAATATACATCCTCAGCTCCTTCCCTTTTCGAGCTCAGTTCTAACTTTCCAGTGAATGCCACGTGAATCTACTGGGATCTGAATCACTGAGTATCTACAACCACCCTGATAGTTTTTCTGTATAAATTTCCTGTGTTTAGTCTCCCACAGATCAGAAAAGCAGAAAGTACTTTTTTAATATCACTGCAGCACTTTCAGTTTGTCTTAAATACAAAAAGCAAAAAAGACATTATAAGCTGGGAGACCTGAGAATGATTAAAAGTTAGGTGTTTTAATTTGAGGCATGAGTTTCATAAAATATTCAAGTCATTTCAAGTCTACAGCACAGCATAATAACTCAATATATGTATATATTACAAAATGTTCACCATAGTAAGTCTAGTTATCATCCATTGCTAGACAATTATATTTCTTTTCTTGTGGAGAAAACATTTAAGATCTCTCTTAGCAACTTTCAAATATGCAATATCATATTATCAAAGTCACCAAACTGTATATAACATCCCCTTGACTTATTGGTAACTAGAAGCTTTTAACTACTTGTACACATTTCTCCCTCACTCCCCACATCAGGCAACCACCATTTTGTTCTTTGTATGTTCAAGTTCAACTCATTTGTTTTGTTTTGGTTCCACATATATATGCGATCATATGATAGTCTATTTCTATCTGATTGATTTCACTTAGTATAGTATCCTCAAGGTCCATCTGTGTTGTTGGAACCAGCAGTATTTCTTCCTTCATTATAGCTGGATACTATTCCTACCTTTGTATGTCTAGACCACATTTCCCTAGATATCCAAATTTGAAATCTCTGTAATCCCACTTTCATTTGAAACCCTCCACCTGCCCATATATCCTTTCTTTCATTCATATACATAGAGGTAGATAGATATCTGTATAGAGATATTGATGTGTAGCTATGTATAAAGTAGATCCCCCCTCTTTCATTGGAATCATTCCTATCCAAACTAATATTTTTAAGGTTTTTCCCATATTTTTTCACTTAAAAACTTTAAACTTTTTTTGTTTATTCCTAAGTATTTTTTTAAGAGACTAGGGCTTGCTATGCTGCACAGAGTTGTCTCAAATCCATGGACTCAAGTGATTCCCAGCCTCAGTCTCCCAGGTAGTTGGGATTATAGGCACATGTCACCATGCCTGGCTATTCCCAAGCCTTATTGTGAATCATGATATGGCTCTAACACATTGTGAATATACTTACTATCTCTTGAAAAAATAGTATGTTTCTTTCTCCACCTAATAATTTATTGCCTGTTTTTCATGGGAAGTTCAGTAGTTCAATACTCATTATATTGGGTATTACATTCACGATCCAATACCCCTTTTTACCATAGATAAAGAGCAGTTAAGCAGATGTTACTCCTTAATAGCAATCAAAAATAAATATGACTAGTAACGTTAGTATCATGGGACAATGAACTCAATTCCACTACCATTTTTAGACCTACTTCTCTTTTAAAATGAATAGTATCGTGGAGAAACTGTTTTCTGGTATAAATACTATAATGAAGATTTCTAGTGGGAAGTTTTCTTTAGTCTCGTTTATAAGTTGTATTTTCCAGTCAGCATGCCTCTGTGCACACACATACATGCATTGTCACTGTACACTGCTGTTATGACTGCGCATTAAAATATTCTCTGAACCACTGAAATCAAAGATAGTAGTCATTTACCTAAAACAATATATATTCTACAAAAGAGAAGCTTTGCATCTGAAATACGTTGAAAATGGAATTTTTTTTAAGTTTTACTTTTATTTTTGTCCTGTGGAAAAGCTATCATGTTTATTTCTGTAGATTCAACCCCTTTATTATAAGGTCTCCTGGATTCCTCTGATTGCATAGTGTATCTGCAGATGTTCCTTTCAGAAGCCAGAAAAGCACTCACCCACCAGTCATTTGAATAATACAGTTCTTTCACCTACAAGTGGTTAAATATTTCATTGCATACCGCATGCTAAGCATCCTTTTTAGGATTGGCTATATAGGCAGCTGTTTTCATTCCAGTAACAAATGGATGGTGATTTTCTAGAAATGCTATAATATTGATGTCCTTTTGGAACATGGAACAGATTGCTTGGCTCTATTTTGCCAAAGTTGCCAAATGCATTTTCTTCTCATTTCAAAACTTTATAAATGAGGCTAACATTTTAACTCAGAAAAGAGTGAAAAAAGATCCCATTAGTTTTTCTCTTTTTGTAATTTCTTTATTAGTTGGCCAAATATGACTCCATGGGGAATAGACTAATATTCACCAGGAGAAATATTAGGAAGTTTGTTGCAAAAAAAAAAGTACAGCAGATCCCTGTTAATGATTTTGACCTCTAAATAGTCACCATGAACAGCCCTCAAACTTCATAAATACAGAAATACAGAGACCTGTAAATGCAGGATCACTATACAAAACACTTCAGCATAATTAAGAAATGCCATATTCCTCCTTGTTCTTGCTTTTCTTTTTTCTAGACTCACTTTCTAAAGGCAGCTTTGCAGTAACTTTTAACTTTATAAAAGCATAAGTATTTGAGATAATAGTATGGGCACAATTTTTATTGTGTATATATGAGATATTTTTAGGTTATTAACCTCCAAACACAATAGTTAGATAAATTATCGTGCCCCTTTTGGCTACCTATAAAAAGTCCCTTAAATTATTCTTTATTATGTGTCTCTATATATGCACATATAATCTCTGTCCATATTCCATTCAAAGGTGATTCATTTAGCTAATCCCATTAAAAGAGTGCAAAATGAGGCTCATATAAGATGGGCCACCCTATATACTTTCTAGCTAAAATGGTAAAAATTTAGTACTCTGATCTAATGTTCACAAGGCAGGGAGAGTTACTACATAGCAAATAAGGAAAATAATGAATAACATGTGCAGAAACTACAGCCAAAATAATAGCGGAAAAGCATATTGCACACAGCGACTGCTAGGTTGTATCACAAAGGACCACCCTCTGTGGAGCAGGACCTTGAAGGCACATGCCGAAACCATGTAGTCTTTTCCATAGAGACTGACTCCTCCCAAAGAAGGAGCAGTGGTGCAAGAGAAGAGAGCTGTGCATAACAAGTCCTGATACAGATCCATGGGCGGTAAAAGATACGTGTATCAGTTACCAAACAGTGCTTTCATGGTGCTCCTGAATTATACCTTGGGTCACTGTTAGTGTTTATACAGTATCAGTTTTAGATATTCTCAACCATGAATGTGTGGTTTTGATAGTTTGCAGGAAATCGCTTGTGTGTTAGGGTTGTCTAGACTACTAGAAAAATGCACAGAACAGATGCAAGTGCACAAGTTGAGAAAGTGTGTAAACTGGAAGGAGTGACATAAGTAACATTTTACAAGGTGGGAACAGAACAGGAGAAAGGTATACAGCCTACAGAGTGTTTAATGTGAAGTTGAAGAAATGTAACCTACACTCTTTTCTCTCACCTGGTAGCAGCTCTGCCCTCCTGGTCAAGCTCATTTTAGACTCTCAGTCATCGAGGAAGTTCCTTGCAACCCATATTCATTTCTGCATCCTCTAAAATTATTCATCCCTGGCAGTTACAAGATATTTAAAGTTATATTAGACATTCAAAATGAGGGTCACATGAAGCTTTCTGATAGAATTTCGTTTTGCTCTCCTGTAGCCTGCTTATAACCAGGAACATTTTTTAATGGATTCTATAAAAATAGTAATGGGTTTTTCAATATGACTTTGATTTGTCCAACCTGCATCCCCTTAAACCACATCCCCTCCCTAAGGCATGCCACTGACACATACCCAGAGCTGAAAAGATGTTCTTCAGGATATAACATTCTTCTGTTTCTATGGGCTGACTTGGTACTTTGTTTGCATTTTGTCAATGCAATACATGTTCCCTCAGTTTAATTCTGTTGTGCTGCTTCAACTCATCATCATTTAGTGAAATATTTCATAAGTCACCTGAGATAAGCCAGTCCAAAATGTTGCTAAGAAAACTAACTCCACATGCTCTAGAAAGGCTTTTTGAGTTGCTAAAAATAGATGCCTTTGACTTTGAGGTGGGTAAATTGCAGTGAACTGGAGTGAGAAAGATCATTCCTCTCTGGTGTCCACATTATTGAAATAAACCATGACTTCTGTTTCCGGGTGATTTTTCTGCAACAAAAACATTCACAGTTTCAGAGAGTAGACTCCTATGCAAAGTAGTCTTTCACCCTACATTGCAAGTTTGTATAATATATTTTGAGTTAAATGTTTTAAGTGTGTATATTTTGTAGGGCTCTCTAGCTAACATCTTTGTTTTAGCAACCGACTGCTATTTCAAACCCATCAGCAAAAAAAAAAGGGTTTTCACTACTTTCTGAATGTTCTTCCAAGTAAGTTATCTACTTTTAGCTTCATTATGGACATGGATGTTCTTCCTAGAAGCCACCACAGTGTGATTTGGGAATGTCTCTCACATTGTCATCTTATTTTAAGAGGGTATTATTTTTGCCAAGAGGGTTGGAACTCTTGTTTTTAACACCTGAATTAACTACATCCTTGGCCAGTTTTAGCTTGACAGTATTGAAGTGTGTCAAGCAGCAAAAGCAGTGCTGGTTCTAATAGCCATGAGGAAATAATCCCTTTAACTCAGCTCTTTTCGGATACTGTTTAAATCGCTAACATTAGCTCACCATGTAGAGATTTCTCCTTTATTACATGCTCAGCTAATGAAAAAAACATTATCACTATTTCCTAGTTCTAGTGGTCCTATGGTGTGACTGCATAGTGTGCTTGTATTGTGAACTAAGTTTTGAAGGGAATTTGGCAAATTTTTTAAAATGTTTCTCTCCTTTATGCCCTTCCCCATTGGCTCTGTAGATCATTTCTTGGTGAGCATTCTTTTTTGAGATTTACTAAGTGTTTGCTTTCATCCATGTTTAAAACATAGGCTTGGAAACACTGGCTTCTCCATTTATACTAACGTAATAAGAAAAATTTAAATATGAAAACTGCTTTGAAGAAAAATGGGGACTAACTTAAAAAGCCATGAATGCTCTGATACTCATCTAGTCCCTTGCAGTATCCACAGTGGTATTCCTTTATACTACTGCCACACTTGGAAAAGAAATCCAAAATATTAAAAATAGTTCCTTCATATGCTATGCCTACTCCGGATCAGTCCTAGGAATACAGAGGTGAAGAAACTTGTTTTACTCTGTAAACAGCTCACAGTCGGAGGCAATGATTGTCAAACTTGAAATATAAACCAGTGTTATTTAGGCCCTTGCCTCTTAGACAGGCAGGTCAGCCTCCCAGAAGCACCTGATTTGCTCAGAATAGGCATTTTGAAATGAGTAGAGTGTAGGTCATCAGAAAAATGCGCGAAAATGTATTGTTTCTTCCAGAGTGATAATCTTTATTTTAAAATGAATATTCTATTTAGATTAGATTATTAGATTATTTCTTTGATTTATCAAGGGTTCCAACAGATACTTAATGGATGCCTATTCTACTTAACCTTTTCAAGAATTCAGCCCTGACTTTCTTTCTGTTCCACTCACCTTGTGTGTGTTTGTTGTGTCTATGGTGTAATTATATTTTAATAGTTACCGAGCTCACAGTTTAGTTTTCCCATCTGTACTCTAATCCCCAGTAAGGTGTGGATGATCAGAAGTTAGTAAGTTGATACATTCTGTCTTTGAAGGAGACACTGTCATAGGATTTCTTTCTTATGTGACTTTCTTTGTCTCTGACAAGTTGCTCCAAAGTTGAAATCAGATGTAATTTTAGTACTAATACTAGTGATCTCTGTTCTTGGTCTCAATTTGTATGAAAGTTTTTTGATTCCTCTTGGCCATTAGTCAATAGGTCTGGAAGGAAATTGAGGCATATAAACTGTGTCATCTAGTGCTGGGTATTTAGTTTGATTGGCTCACCGTGGTGTCTGCCAACTTGTGGAGAGGTTAGCCAATTCCCCGCTTTTAATTTAAGTAGAGGTTTTAGTTGTTTTAATACTGTGGTATGTACTCTAAAATCAACTTGCAGAGGCTCACACCTTCTGCTCTCCAGGTAAGATGGAGATTTAATTAGTACTTGGCTTACCATTCAGCAGCCTTTCTGACCTTTTTGATTTAAATATGGCAAATTAGAAATTCTGATGTTATTTGTAATGCAATTCTGATCTATGTTTCTTCTCCAACAAACACATGCAAGCCTCCAGGTCAGTTGCTTCACAAGGTATGACAGCCTCTACAGGTTACCTCAAGGTTTGCTTTTAAGGCTTCAATTTTATCTTCCCCATAAAGGAACAACCAGA
This sequence comes from Uropsilus gracilis, assembly GCA_004024945.1. Classification (NCBI taxonomy): domain Eukaryota; kingdom Metazoa; phylum Chordata; class Mammalia; order Eulipotyphla; family Talpidae; genus Uropsilus; species Uropsilus gracilis. The sequence goes on along the minus strand of PVHY01005847.1, from coordinate 58,907 downwards.
TTCATAGAAACTCAAACACTTGCCAAACTAAGGCTTTTCCATAATGATTCTTCATGGTACTATTTATTCAGAGCTTCTACTTTTATCATATCTTCAAGACAATGACATTTCAAAATTTCCCTCTTTTCCCAAATAGCAGAGTTCATTGATCCTTTGTTCTATTTTAAGGGTTTCTCCTCTCCAAAAATCGGAGGTTGTTGAGATGGTTAAGAAACAAGTCAAAGTCATAACGCTTGCAATTGGCGATGGGGCGAATGATGTCAGCATGATCCAGACGGCGCATGTTGGCGTTGGAATAAGTGGCAATGAAGGCCTTCAGGCAGCTAACTCTTCAGATTACTCCATCGCTCAGGTGAGGCCTCTGTTATGCAAAGCATCTCTTTCAGTCAGCTAACAGGAAGAAGAAAATTCTAATTTTTTCTATTTTTCTTTTAGTTCAAGTATTTGAAGAATTTGTTGATGGTTCATGGAGCCTGGAACTATAACAGAGTCTCCAAGTGCATTTTGTACTGCTTCTACAAGAATATTGTCCTCTATATTATTGAGGTAATCACAGTTTTAAGTTTAAAATCCTTATCACCTGCAGGTATGTAGAGATGTTTTTCCTGGGGAAGGAACTGAGACATGAAATTTTCTTTATGAACACATGATGATTTCATTTCATCATTTTCATTCACCCTTGCCCTCTTTTTATAACTTCTAAACATGCTAACACAAACTGTCAGTCATGGAGAATAATGAATGTTTAAATTCTTGCTAAGCATGGTATATCCCTTCAGTAATAAGTGTTGACTTAGAATTGCTAATAAGGTAACACTCTCTTTTAAATGCTTTAGAAGGGTTACAAACTATATAGCATTTTTAATAAGAGTTAAAGCAGGGGAGAAAATAATCAGTATTGATTGCAAGTGGGAGCTATATTTTAAAAGGAAAGTAAGGAGCTGGTAGACTGTCACAGACCAGCCACCATGAGATCAAATCGTCCCAGGGTGGTGGTGGGGGGGAGAGAGCAAGGATTGAAAATCGAGCCAAAACTCAGACAGAAAGGCTCACAGCCTCTCTCTGGAATGTGGCCTTGAGTTTATTTACAACCAGACTTTTATAGAAACCATGAAGCAATCAGTAACAAAAGGTTTTGATTCAGGTCACATGGTTACAAGTATATCTTTACCAGCAGGTACAGTCTAAACTGCTCAAGTTTGGCCAAAGTGTGACCTGAAGGAGGTATCTTACAAAGATTGCTCTGTAGACAGCCAAGGTCACTTTGCTTTTTCCTCCGTATTCATTACGCAAACATTCGGTAGCTTATCAGAGCAGGCCAAAAATGAAGTAATGAGAACATGGCTCCCCACAGTAGACAACTGAGGAGGACAGTTCAAAAGAGTAGCATCAGGAAAGATACAAAGGTAATTTCGCTAGTACTGGTCATTTTAGTAGTTCTTCAAGTTTCAGACTTACTGATCTCCAGGTGTCTGCAGGACAAATGAGAAATCTGATTTTTCTGTTTATCATGTACCTCTCTGCTGTAAAATATTGCATATTATTTCCAGACACCAAATGGGTAAGATTGTGTCCATCCTGACAGATGTGCAGAAAGGCAACAGATTAGAGGACCAGGTGGCACAAAGAAACAGCTGTAACAGATCCCTGGTCAGATTTATGAAACTGGTGATGACCCTCCAGCAACAGTAAAAGATGGAGGGTTTTCTCTTTTTTTATTATATATATATATATATATATATATATATATATATATATATATATATATATATAAAACTGAGTAAGTTTTGTTTGCATTTGCCTTTTGGGTGTTCCTCTCCCCTCCCCCTACCCTCACCCCTCTGTTCTCTCCATCTCTTCTTTCTCTGCCAGCTATTGTTCAATTTTTAGTCCCTTGGATTCTTCCTCTTCTTTCCTAGAGCAAATGTTCTTTTGCCCGGTGTGGACTTGGTTTCCTGGGACCCAGTGGCCTGTGCTTAGTTCTCCAAGTGTATCTTTGCTGCTGGTCACTAGTTCACTCATGATCATATTCTTTCAGTGCCTGCTCCCACTCAACTTCTGTCATTTTGCTCCTTCATTTCATAGTTCTGGTTCCTGGTGTTGGGAGCACTTCTCCCAGCTGATGTTTGCACAGGATCTTGAGCAGGGTAGGCACTGGCAGATGGTTGGTCTGGTTCATTGTGGGGCTGCGCCTGGCTCTGTGGCCTTCCTCACCCCCCAAGGTGGGAAGGTGCTTTAATTGCACCAAAGGCATCTCTGAATGGGAAATTCTGTTCCCATCTGTGGAGACCTCAGTGGTTGTATTTCTGAGGTAGTTTGTCTCTATAGTTAGTCTTTACAGATCCCATGAATCTGACATGTTCGTTGTTCGGATACACTTAATTCTCACCTCCATATTCCCGTGTATTTGCTGTTGAATTGTTGATTTAGCTGCTTCTGGTGAGGATTGATGAATTTGGAGAACACCAGCAGGGGTGACCCCCCTCACACTCACACACACACCCCCCGCCCCACGCCATCCAGCTGCGGGGGGGTGGGGGGGCGGTGGGATCTGCACCCGGCTGCATGGCTGAGCTGGGCAAATGGACGGGGCTAACCCCATGATCCCAGACCACCTCATGTATGGCGGCCTGGGGACACCCAATGTAGGGTTTTCTTAAGCTCCTTGTTTCTGAGTTTGGTAGATAAAAATGTTCAGATAACAAGGACTTTATCTTAAAATTGTCAGAATATTTGGTTTCTGTGTCTGAGTTACAAGGCATTTTCATATTGATGCCCATGTATCCAATATGGCATCACCTTTTCTTAAATATAGACAGTCTGAATCAGGAATATCACACCTGAAAGACTGCATTTGTTCTATGAACATTTCTGCAGTACCTATAGGATTCTAGGCACAAGGCTTAGGGCAGTAACTACAAGTGAATTGAGTACCGTTCCTTCAGGAGCTTACCAGAGAAGCACTGGGCAAGGCACATTTGTAATTGTAAGTGTTCTAGAAGGCACATTAGCAACCTGAAGCCCAAATGAATATAATAAATACAATAGTGAAAGCCCAAATTAATTTAAATTTTATATGAAATTATATTTAATTATATCAATATTTTCAGTACTATCATTTCTACCTGTGATTCACTATAAAAGTATTGTACTAGCATACCATTTTTTCTTCATTCTAAGTGTTCAAAATGTGATGTGTATTTTACACCTACACAATTAAATGCTCCAGGGTGTCATATTGCCAGTGAAGCACTAGTAGATAACCAAAGGAACGGAATGATTTGTCAGAATACGAGAAGTAATTTAACTATTTTTTAACATATGACCATGTTATCAGAAGCTCTAGTTGTTATGCTTTAAGTGTTAACAGTTTCTTGCTGCTCTTGCAGCTCCACAGAGCATGATGATGAGCTTCCCCAAGCTTAAAAAAATCCCCAGAGCTTTCAGTCTTACTAAAGGACCACCTCCAGTCTCATAAATCTGCTCAGGACTCAGTTACAGCTGTTTCTTTCTGCCACCTAGCCTGCTAATCTGTTGCCTTTCTGCACATTTGTCATAATAGACACAATCTAACCCATTTACTCTATGGAAATAATACCCAGTATTTCACAGCAGAGAGGTAACACTAAACAAAAAAATCACATTTATCCTGTTGACACCATCATGGAGAGCTGCTGTGTATTTGGCTCAATTACACTGTGCCTTTTCCTTATGCTTATTTCTTTATCATTATTAAAATGTTGACAGCATAGTTTTTATTATGAGTCAGGCTATTAAAATGGAAACTTAGTTTCTTGGTCACTAAAATTCTCTAATGAGATTATTCATTAGAATAAGTAACCTAATACTTAGAAACAAATAGAATAACCTGTGAACTTATTGTTCTTTAGTGCTGGATCTTCCCTGAAATTGTCTGCGTTTTAAAGCAAAATGCACTTCCAAAATAGGGTTTGAGATCCAAAAACTATTCTTTGTTACAAGAATAATTTCATGATTCCTTTTTAAAATAACTATTCTTAAATAATTTTATTTGGTTCTCAGTTCCCTCTTATAATTCCAGATTTTGTGATTTTATTTTCCTCTCACCCCAAATCATTGACATTCAAAAAGATACTATTTATACAGCTTAATTTGCACAAACTTTTGAAGACACAAAGGGTTTAAAACTACTGGCAGTGATAAATCTGCTTACAAATCTGCTTACATTTTGTAAAATGAAGTAAGAGAGCTCAACTTGCCACTTTTTAAAATCTAGATTATTTCACAATCAACAATGAAATGAATGAATTATATGCAACTAGTGGAAGAAATAAGCTATATTCAACTCAAATGAAAAACTAAGCCTACATGCTCTGCTGCAGAGCCAGAGTTACGTGATTTGTGGCTAAGTTGCCCTAAATTTCACTTGGCTTTGAATTTAAAGCCTCTGCGTGAGATATTTAACACTGACTGAATTCTTTACATGTTGAAAAGGAAGTGAGTTCTAAACCTTCCTGGCAGCCTCATTTCGAAGTTATTTTTCTTTTAGCACTTTATGGAAATGTATTTTGAATATAATTCAACTATCTTGGAAATGAATTGACCTTTTAAATCAATTCCCAGATACCCAACTTCTGCCAGCTAAAACAAGTTCTGCAGATGTTAATGGCTCATGTCAATACCATGAGTGAATAGACAGAAAACACATCATTGAATGTCTCTAGTGAGGACAACTGCCAGTCTTGAATCTCCCTTTTCAGTTTTTTGTACTGACCAGGCGTGGGAGCAGAGGACTCCCCGACTATTTGTAAGCTGCTATTTAATATGCAGAAATGCTCCATCAGGAAAATGTCTGTGAGACTTTCACTGCCACGCCTCTGCTGGGATGTAGAAGTTAGAAAATAATACCAGCAAAGGCAGGTCTGAAGTTTCTTTGCTAATAAAGGAATAGTCTGGAACTCCCTGGGTTTTACAGATTATCTACAAACGCTGCTTTTCCCATTGCTGTGTTGTCAGGAATGTGACCATCAGCTACTCCATTGTCATAAATTACTGCCAAACAAACAGATTTGGCAGGTGGTGTTATGAAATACTTTATGGTATCACTTACATCCTTATGATGCCCAGCCCTGAAGCTAGTAGGTGTTCCTTGAAATTGGTTCTTTCCAAAGTGTTTTTGCAAAACATCTGATGACTTCCAGCAAAATAAGCTCTTCCAAGCAATTGCTTGCATCCAAGTTTTCTGCTAAGATCCGCAAACAATATCGATTTTTTTCATTTCTAATTCTTATGAAAGTCAATGAAATGATACTTTCCTAGTACATAGTGCTGCTTGTGAATTTCCTGTGAATTTGAGCAACCCGGATACCCCTCCCAAAGGAACTGATGTTTCCTTCTGCATCCTTGCTTTGGATTGAGTCAAAGGAGGGAGTTTTATATGTTTAAAGTAATTTAGATATTGTTTTTCTTAGGATGGGATATGTCTCTAATGTCTCTTTTAATTACCAATTGAAATCTGCCTTCTAGTTTGCTTCCTTACTGTTGAAAACTTGTTTCACATTTAAAATTTGTAAACTTGAATGGCACACAATTTTTGTCAAGGTGTAGGGTGCAATTTTGGAAGGTTCTCTTCTTGTCTAGTAATTTCTACTTTAAAAAAGGGGGGGCTAATAACCTTTTTAAAACTATAGGAAGAGAATTTATGGGCACAAACCTTTCCACCAGAAAAATAAAAAAATAAAAATGTGTTAACTTTCCACTTAAAAATGTCTGCCTTTCTGTCATAAAACAGTTAATTCTGGCATTTTAAAATAAACTTTTGAGTGTGGTCATGCTGGTTTATTTGAAAATTATTTTGAATTTAGAACTTTGTGTAAATATTCACTGATTTGAGGATGGTTCTTAAATTTCAAGCTTCTCGTGGCATTTGAATCAGAACTGAACATTATTGTACGAAGACGCTGCGCGGCCATTTATATTTACAAAGGTTTACACACACGCAGTCTATTGACCTACGTTTCTCGTATCGAACAGTGATGATTTTTGCATCTGCATTTATAAATATAACCTCTGAGATGAATCATGTCTATTGATGAATTTGGTATGCATGTAGCTTTAGCTGAAGACCAAAAGGTTAGCCACACCCACACAGACCAGGAACCATAGTTGAAAATTGGTGTTTAAAAATTCCTTGGCAGAATCTCTCCTGAGCGCCTGTGCTTTGCAGGTGTTTCTCTTCATGAACCCTTCCCCTTTGCAAAACAGGAGCAACAGCTCCCCTGCCTGCTTGTGCTTCTTTTTTCCTCTTTCTTCTTTTCCCTATAAACCTATGATTTAAAATGTAAAACAATAACAAGACATCCTTCTATTTCCATCCTAAGAAATCTGAAAAAGCTTCTGAGTGTATAATACAATAGATCCCAGATGTCTTCAGAGAGAACACTGCCATCACCCAGGCTATCACAATATGTGATCCACATCTCCAAAAAAAAAAAAAAAAAAAAATCAAAAGGGAAAACACACAGAGAACATTCATGTCTGTCTGGTCAACTTGTACATACTTATGTTTGAAAAGAAGAACAGAAAACCACCGTAAGAATAAGCTTCATTTCATATGAAGATGCTGAGTTTTTTTAAAGCTTGCGTGCATGAATGAATGATCTCCTTGTATAAAACAAATGTCCAGGTTTTTTCTGTAAATAGAGGTAGCAAAGCTCACAAGATTTTTAGATTTGTCTCCAGTGTCTCCGCTTTTGTTTTTGTTGTTAAAAGTGTTGCCCTCCAGCACAATTGAAACTTTCTTTTCATGTGCTACTGCTACTTTGTTTTCTTTTCCATCTCATGAAGCAGACATTCATTTTTATATATGCTCAGTCATTTCTTTCCACCTTAAAAAGGAAGAGATCCGTGTGGGTACAGACACTGTTCATAGGGAGACCAGCCTGGGTACATATTGATAAATGGTGAATTTGTAGCAATTCATGCTTCCATAATGAGGTTAAATGAAACGTGAAGTGTAGCAATTCTGATTGAAAAATTCACTTGACCTGCTTGTCCTGCTTGCTTTTTTTTTAAACAGGTTTTGTTGTGTTTGGGGATCTTGCTTGTGTTTATATAATCTCATGGCTGGGCCAGATTTTTACTTTTCCTTGCATTCTAATTAATAGTAGTTCCTTTAAAAAGGTATAGGTTTTATTGATTTACTAATTTTAGCTTTTTTAGCAATGTTGGTATCATTGATTTACCAATAATTCACTAATAATAATTCATTTACTAATAATCTAGAACACTTAAAATTTTCCATTGTGCTTAGGTGGTTTAGAAGACTTTTCTTTGTATTACCCTCTAATTTTGCATCCAGAATTAAGGTTCTCTTTTTAAAAGATTGTAAAATATATAAGAGCATTATGCTTTAGTGGTTACAGATTTGTTTTTAATAAAAGTATAAATTTCAATTAAAAGATTGCTTTATTATGCAAATTCAGATCTCATATCCTGATGGCTACAATTATAAAAAATAAACAATTACTTCTACTTCTATGATCTCATCCAAAACAAAAATAAAAAAGGAAAAAGGAAAGAGATGTAAGGAAATTTTTCAAGGTGATGGGTATGTAACCAGGGTTGTAAGGCAAATTTGGGTTAAGTTTCCAGTGCCTAATATTACCTGGTATCAGAGACATCTTTTAGTTTAATCATGGTGATGTTTTCACAAGTGTGTACTTATACTCAAAGTCAACAGATTGTGTGGTACTTTTTAATATCAATTATGTTGCAGTAATATTTTTTACAAAAACCAAATTCATGCTAAAGAAATTGAGATGTGTACAATTTCTATATTAGAACATTCAGTTCAGAATTATGTATAATAGCAAAAACTATAAGCAAATTATATCCAAAAATAACTGTAGCCACATTGTAGAGAATATACATCCAATAACATCATTTTAAAGGGTATGGAGTAACTTAAAATGTATATTGTGTGTGTATGTGTATCAAATGTTAAGAGGGGATAGGAGGAGAGAATGATATTAAATACAGTAGGTTTTCCAGAATAGTTAATCTGTGGATATATCTAAATGAACTATATGAATACAAAACAGGAAAACAGTGATTGTATTCTTAATAGGAAATCATTTCATTTTCTAAATACGTACTTTATAATAAAATCACATATAGTATATATAATAAAATATATTGATATATTAACATATAATAAATAGTAAAAAATCAGTAACAATTTTGAAATAATTGTCAGGAGATTATTTTAGAAGGAGTTAAAACTCTTAAAATGTAGTGACATAAAATCTCCTAGAGAGTCTTTTAGAAAGCAAGGCTTAATTTAATTTCTTTGTAATTCTATGACTGCTTATTGATCTATATCATTTTCTTGTTTAATTAGTGGAGTCAATTCTGACTAAAATAAGCAAATACCTTATGAAAGCATCACTTCAAATTACAAAGTAGTGCAAAAAAATGCTGTTTTCACTTCAAATTACAAAGTAGTGCAAGAAAAATGCTGTTTTCAAGAGAGGAAAATTCATATGTTAATTCTACAATTGTAAAATGGTACATAATCTCAGTAATGCCTTTATGTATTTTGTTTCTAATTCAGGGGCATTTATTGTTTTCCTTCTAGATCTGGTTTGCCTTTGTTAATGGCTTTTCTGGACAGATTCTCTTTGAGAGATGGTGTATTGGTCTTTACAACGTGGTAAGTTTAGGACATGTATTGATTCCCACCTTATTGAATACTTCGAGACAAAGATTCTCCCTGCAATCAACTGCTTGGTCTAATAACTACTTTGTGCATTTTAGATGTTTACAGCCATGCCTCCCTTAACACTTGGAATCTTTGAGAGGTCATGCAGAAAAGAGAATATGTTGAAGTATCCTGAGTTATACAAAACCTCTCAGAATGCCCTGGATTTCAACACCAAGGTAGAACATTGCTTTCCACTGGCACACATTTCAGGGGAGTTTGCTTTTCTGCTCTAGGTACTTAGTATATCTGGTCTTCCAAAGCCAAGGAAGCAATTCCCAGGTGCCAGACCATCATAAGTCAAGTTTGTCTTAGGTTCTGCTTTGGATTTAGATGATTTCTGATTGATTGGTCTTGGTTTTGTTTATAATTTTAAAATGTCACCATGATTCTCTGGGGTTTGTATAATAACTGATTTGGCTGACTGAGTTGTGATGTGAGGAAAGCTTACTCCTGCCAGACCCATCTCCCAGGACTTAGGGGGCGGGTTGGGAGGGAGGGGGGAGTGTACTAGCTCTCTGTATTAAGTTCCTGTGTTTAGACTTATTTTGAAGTGCGTTTGTCCTCATCAGAATCTATCAGATAATTTGTATTAGGTAAAAATAATCTTGGGAAACTGCATTTAGTCATAACTTTACTGTTTCCAAGCAATAAAATTTTAGATTCAATATATGCAATATAGAAAATGTCCAGCATTTGATCTAAAATCATAGTCTGGTTTCCTATCCAGCAAAGCATGCCATGTTTGTGAGCGTTGACATTATTCATCCAAACAACAAAAATATCTCATTTTCTGGCTAGTGTACCTATCTGCAAGTATTTCTTCTAAAATATTTCCACGCATGTTTGTTGGTAATTCAGGATTTTATTCCATGTAAGGGGCAACAGGAGTGTTTTGGTTTTATAACAGCCAGGGTAGATGCCATTTTGAAACAATAATAAAAGCCATAAATGCAATGTACCTTCACAGAGTTTTTCCCCATGGATGTCATGCATATTTGTAGCATGTTATTAATAATTATATGTAAGCCAAATGCAGTATTTTGAATTTAAGGCAGTTAATGTAACATACTGTTAATATTTATCCATTCATAAAGTTCTCAAGACATTTGCTCTCAATATACCAAGAAAATAAAGGGTAGATCTGCAGTAACTCAAACCTCCCAGCTTAAGTGACAGTGCTAAATTTATTGACACAATATTATTGGGCATCTGAGACCAGGTTTTCTTGAACACATGATGTGTACTCATCCAGTTTTGCCCCCACACACCATTTGGCAGCATTATTTTAAGTAGCTGATTTGTGTTCATTTAAAAATAACTGAAGGGTTCTGAATTTTATACCTTTAGCTCTGAAAATTCTTTTTAGTGCTCTCTTAAAACTATTACTATTTGTCATATACAAAGCATATGCTTTTATTTTTGAATTTTTTTTTAGTTTATTTGGGAGTCCAGTTTGTATTAATTCTATTGCCTGGCTATGATATTTCTTACTACCTATAGTGGGTAATTTCAAGTGATGGAAAGCCCATAATTGGGACAGATACGATAAGCTAGGAGCTCTCATTTCCCTGAAGAAAAAGTAATCGGGAGCTAAGAAAGTTCCAGACCACTGGCATTCTCACCAACTTAAACAGTTTTATCAGCCTCAGCCATAGGTTCCCATCTACAGGAGTTCAGGCTCCACTGTACCCTCTGGACAGTTAACTTCCCAGCCACAAACTTGCCGTGGTGCTCTTGCTTACAAATAGAAGTTTGGTCCTCATGCATTTACCCAAAATCATTCCAGGAAAATCATTTCTATATATACCTTTTCATAGGCAACATGAGCAATTTTGTGGCCAAGGCAAAGTGTGTAGTTTGAATGGAAGGTTTCATTCCTTGAATTCTTTGTTATTCTTCTATTGCTCCCAAAGTATTTCATTATCTGCAGAACACAAGCACTTAAAATAAAATCATCAGATCACCCCAAGTAGACTGTACAACTGCCATCTCCATTTGAATATTTACATATACACCAGTTACCTACCATTTATCAGTATTTGTGGATTTTTCTAAAGATTTCAGTGAAAAGTCTTTGATAAAACCCCATCTAAGTGTTTTAAAATTCAGAGACAAATAACTACAAAATGCATAGTTGTATCCATACCAGTGGCTTTGGTCCCCAACAGGAAGCATTGTTGGCCTGAATGACGATGATTACATTTGTTATGGTAAAGAGGGTCAGAGGGTCAGAGGTCATGACAGGGGTTAAAGGATTAGCATGTGACAATAAGTACCAGGCAGGAAAATGGAAAAGTAGAACTAATTTTTCTTGCACCCACCTGTGCTTTCTGTCAAATAAAAACTTGTGGTAATGACATAGTGAGGAGAAGAGACAAAGGTTAATGAGTAACACAAGTTCAGATGTGTAATGTGTTGGAGCATAAATGGAATCATACAATCCAGTGTGACTGCGTGAACTAACAAAGGAGATTGAGATCACAGCGGAAAATTTGGGGAGGCAGGCCACTTAATTTCTGCTGTTTGAACAGCTTAAAACTATTAATACATGCCAATTTTATTTAGCATAAGTTTTGCTTGCAAGAAGCACTTTTAAATGACAAAACTGCCACTGTTCAAAGGGCCATAGATTCTAAAACAGTTTTTCTATAGCTTCATCATTCACATCCATGCTATAGAGTACCAAGTGATACTTGCTCTCTTGTTCTTAAAATACAATAAGTAGAAAGCGCAATAACTGTTAGATGATGTTGTAATTGTGTAAAGTTTGATGCTGACAGGTGTTAAAAATTGTGGAAGGCTTTTATAAAATCAGTGGTAAAAGCAATGCTTTTTGGAAAGGAATTATACAATTTAAACATTGTAATTGAGATCTTTACATTAAGGAATGTGTGTCTGCAAGGGGTGGAGGGGGGGAGAAGAGAGACTATTCATTTTATCCTTACACTTCTGTTGCAGATGGGAACGAGAAAATAGAGATTTCACCAAATCACATTCTTTTCAAATGCCTAGGCTACTGGAATTAAGTAATTCTACTGCATTACTTTACATTTTCTTTTCTTTTTCAGGCAGAAATTTAAACTGTTAATACTTGGTTTTTCAAAAGTAGAAAACATTTCACTGAAGCTGAAAAAACATTTTGAGAAACATAAAAATAAATAAATGACCCATGAAGGTCTAAGAGACAGAAAGTGTCTGTCAGTTCTATTAATTCACAGTGGTGGCCCGACAGAAACACGTTTTGTGAATCTAGCTCACAGATAAAAAGAAAGGTCAGAGTTCAGAGAGCTAGTTTATCGCAAATGGTTCTCATGGATTTTTGTTTTCCCTCAGGTTTTCTGGGTTCATTGTTTAAATGGCCTCTTCCACTCAGTTATTCTGTTTTGGTTTCCACTAAAAGCCCTTCAGTATGGTAAGTAGAAAGGATATGAATGCGAAGAGATGACTTTTTACTTTTCAGACAAATAATTCATTGTCAATATATATTAAAAATTACAGCATGTTTCATTTTATGGTATTTCCCTTAACCTAAAATACGTGCAGCCAGAAGTTGTACACACTTTAAAGATTTTTATTATTCCTTTGGGAGCCAAGTGATTTAATATATGCAAAGCCTTTCTTCTCTGCTTCTCATGTTTTTCAAACTTGCAGAGAGTTAAATTTTAGGGCTCTTTTTTTCCCTCCTCAGAAGTATAGTTCGAAGACAATAGTGCCAATATTTTATGTCATCTCTTTATAACACCTGAGGGACCAGTGTCAGGCTCTTTATACTGGACCTAATCAAACATGCTAGTATTTCCAAGTTACTTGAGTTGATGTTTTGAATGAGATTTCTTACTGTTTTTATGTTCAACTCGTAGTATTCGCTTTTCTTCTGTTTGTTTGGAGGGAATGATTTCATTCTGTCAATTTTGAGAGAGATAGTCAGTCAAGGTGAATTTCCTATTCACGTAAAAGTGATGAAGTAGCCACTTAGGAGAGAAATCCCCACCATGTGGAAGCAAGAGCTGAATTGTCCCAGGATACCTCTGGCCTTGAGGTCTGAGGAGAAAGTCAGACATCCGGTGGTCCCAAACTACAGAAACTCAAAGCGCAACACACATTCCACCAAAGGATTTATCCTTTCCAAGTACAGACTCTGAGGTAGCGACTGCCAACAGAAGACCAGGTACAGCAAACTCTGGGCCACGTACAGTCTTTCTCCATGGCAACTAGAACAATCCTTGCAAAATACCCACCAGACAAGGTACCTCTCCCCTCAGAACCCACAGACTTCTAACACATTGAAAATAAAAAAACGCAGCCTCAGATTTAGCTAACTTCTTTACGTGGCTTTTCCAGTCACCCTGTTGCAGCTTGCCTCTCACCACCCATCACATGTCCTCTCCTTCACCCAGATATTATAGCCCATTCTTCCCACACACTCCTTCAGGCCTGTGTTCTAAGAGGCCCTTCCAAAGAAGGGTCCCCCGCTATTCCTAGGGCTCCATCCCCTTGCTATCCTGTATCTTTCTCATGGTGTACTATGAGAGTGAGATGTTTTTGCTTATTCTCGATGGTGTTCCTCTTCTCTCAAAGAGCAGGGATTTGTCTGTTGAGCTCCATATGTCATTTCATCACTTAGAGTACTGCCCAGTTCATCGCAGGCACTCAGCAAATTGCCAGAGAGTTAAGGAGAGTATACAGCATGAAGAGGGTAACTGAGAGTTAAAGTTAAAGTGGTTTCATCTCACTTTTTATTAACTGCTCTGCCAATGCAATAGTGAATACTTCTCATTCTCTAAGCCATGGAAATGAGAGGATGGTAAGACAATCAAAAATTTAGAGTATTGATCCATTAAGCCAGGAAACCCACAATGGGACTGAGTTTTGTTGAGATATAGTTCACATACCATAAAATCCACCCCTTGAGCCGGATGTGGTGGCACGCACCTGTAGTCCAATTCCATGCTCTTCCACAGTCACTCCCATTTCTCCACCTACTCCAAGTCCTGGACACCACTAGTATATGCCTCTGTGTTTGTCTATTCTGGACATTTTGTGTAAATGGAATCCTATAGCATGTGACCTTGGCTCATCCATGTAGCAGCATGATCAATTCCCTCATCCTTTTTATGCCTGAGTTATATTCCATTGTGTGGCTATGAATACTGTTTTGTTTATCCATTCCTCAATGGATGTACATTTGAATTGTTCTCACTTTTCAGAGCCATGTGCAATTAAAATCCATAATACAATGCAGGACCTTAGACAAATTCTCTAAATAAAATTATTTTCAAAATAGAAAATCGGTGCTGTTATTTCAGCTTTCTGCAGTAGGTAAAAGAAATTGAATATCAAAACTATCTTAATCTAAATAGCATATAAATTGCTATTTAGCAGTGGCAGGGTTTGTAAGCAATTCCCAAAAAACTGCAGCTCCTGAAAGATGATACGTCTCCCTTCACATTGTTTTTCTCGAAAGTTGCTTCAGCAGAGACAGTTCACAAGAGTTACTGACTGGAGACCCACTCTAGCCAAATACAGACTTTCTCTCCTGAAGACATGTGTGGCATACATCAGTAATTATAATTTCACATTCTAATGTTGAGGGTCGTATTGCTTCTGTGGGATTTTTGCCTTTTTTAAAAAAAATTTTAAAGGGGAGGAAGAGCTTGGTCTTTTTTAGCTTTTGAAAGGATAGCATATAAAACAAATAGACATATAACTTGTAGCTAAATATTCATTTATTCACTGTGATATACAGATACCTGAAAATACCCAGGATCTTTTTGGGGTATGTGAGGTCACTCATCATTTCAAAGGATGGTTGGACCCAAATCTGATGACTTTTGATAGCTTGTTTAAAATGGTTAAGGAACCTATGTAAAAGCATTGATGTCAATAAGTACTTTTTAAAGATATTTTTAGTTATTTTTTTTCTCTCACTGTTATTTTGGGTTTATGGAAATTTGAAGATTAATTGCAGACATTTAAAAGTTTGTTCATAGCTTGCCCACAAGTCTAACACATGAGCTCCTGGGTTCTTCATCATGGGGTACCCTTACTGAGAGAGGTGTTTCCTTGATGGCCTGGCTGTGAGCAGTCTTTTCTGACTGCCTTAACCAGAAACTTTAGAGAAGGAAGGACCACCTTCAAGAGTATCTGACAGGCACCAGGAGCATGCTGTCTGCTTTATATAGGGAGTCTCCTTCTAATCTCAGACACCCTCTTGGTCAGAGTTTCTCTGAATCTTTCCAGGGAAGAAACTAAGTACCCTAAAGATTTGTTATAAATAACCTGACAGGACACAACTAGTAACAGAACCAAGCCTCATCTCTGTCAGTATCTTGCTGGTTTCTCCTTTCTGTTCATCCTATTACCGCTACCACTCTCCCTGCCTCACCCACCCCTCCTTCTAACAGGGGCTGTGCTTGCATATTAGGCTTTGAATACATATTCAACTTATTAAACAGGTGCAGCAATGTGTTAAGTTCCAGATATCGTAGGTCTCAAACTTTGTAATGGTACTAATGATTTAATTAGTCGTTGGTGGTTTTACTTTACTTCCATTTGACTTTTTGTTTATCAGTAATACTAATCTTCATTAGCTTGTACCTCTAGAGGCACACGGGTTCGTCTTTGTTGGGACAATAAAATATTGTAAAAACCAGCCTGTAAATTCAGCCAGACCTTCAAAGAATCGTATGCCCGTAATGAAACCAGTGTTCCTCAGTCCTCTGTGAGTTAGTTTTATGAATCCCTTTTGGTCCAACAACTTGATTAAGAGAGAGTAAGAGTGGTTCCCCTCAGGCCTCAGCAGGCTTTCTAAGCACCCGAAGCCTTCTCTTGTCTCAGTGTCCCTGGCATGAAGTTTTGCTTGAAAAATTAGTTTGACTTTTTTTCATCCATGGACCTTGATTCATGGTTCACAGGTCAGGTTTCCCTTTTCTGTTAATTTGTTAGTTATCAAGAATTTGTTTTTAATTTGTGACCCACAATAATGGTGATTGGGGGAGATGTCTTACAGTGATTTTTTTGGAACCACATTCACCTCTTCTTTTGTTCACTACTTTTAAGTGACTGATCTTTGAAAGGATTCTGAAAGGACCTCCCTTGTTTTCTTTTCTGATACACTGTTTGTCATACAGGTACTGTATTTGGAAATGGCAAGACCTCTGATTATCTGCTTTTGGGAAACTTTGTTTATACTGTGAGTATAAGACCTTCCCTTGTTTGTATATAATATCAAATGCTTCCCTGGATACTCATCTTATTTTCAAATATAAATGTGTATGTTTCTGGATTTAAAGGTTTTCTACAGTTCTCTTTAAAAATGAAATAAGATGTTTTGGCTCCTAAAAGATTATGTTAGGATATTAAATTGGCATTTAGATTCACTGCCTTAATAGGACTTTGGTTGCTGTTATTATCAATATTCCTTCTTTTATAGCCTCATTTTTCCTTTTTCTCTCCCTTGTCCCTTTTTCCTCAAGTTTACTTTACTGCCCTTGTTAATATTTTGTTGCTTTCTTGAACTATAGCAAATATTGCCATCCTACATGGGTGTTTATCCAATAATTATTCTAGTTTCTCCTGTTAACTGCAATGAAAGAGAAATCACCACTGTTTGGGGATGTTTAACCCACACAAGGCATGCAACCCCTGGGGTTGTCACTATGCCAAATGCTTGTGGAGATAAACAGATAAGTACAAGTCTGTCCTTTCTATGAGCCAAAAAAGTGTCTTAAAACCATTTTCTGCTGAGAAGTGAAAAGCACTATAAGGACACAAATGCCTGAAGTCACACAGTTGGCATCTGATAAAAATGTACTCCCACCCATAACTCAGCTCTCTCATCAGTGTTTTCTGCTCACTCTTCCTGTGTTCCTCTTCATGAGCATGTTGGCCCCAAAGAAGGCCAACATGCTCTTCTAATACTAAGTGACAATCTGTATGACTAAGTCAGGTTGGTAGAAAAATTATACTTTGGAGTTTAAGTAACTGAATAAAATAGAATCTTAAGGTTATTAAATAACAGGGATTATGGTTTTGGAAATCTGAGGTCTTTCCATTGATAGTCACTGAAGTAGAAAGAGAAGGAAAAATTAAGTTTGGAGATAGTGAGTTGTTTTCATAGAACATGAGTTAAAAAAATACACAAATAAGTTACGACTAACTTGACAGAGTTAGTGTAGATAGAAAGTGGCAGAGTGTGTATCATAACTACCTCCTCAAGACACTTTAAAGTACTCAGTTCTCAGAAGGTTATTTTCTTTAATTTTATGTCAGACTATT
This sequence comes from Uropsilus gracilis, assembly GCA_004024945.1. Lineage (NCBI taxonomy): Eukaryota > Metazoa > Chordata > Mammalia > Eulipotyphla > Talpidae > Uropsilus > Uropsilus gracilis. Next base: position 41,887 of record PVHY01005847.1, on the reverse strand, counting down.
GCTTATTTGAGAACTTTTCCTATAGCTTAATTCTAAATTGTCATTAAATGTCCTGCTGAAAGAACTCAATTGCTTCACTATAATACAACCTCATGGGACCACCCTGCTGGGACATTCTCATCAGATGTTACATACAAACCCCTAAAATGTTGAAAGTAGGTTGGAGGGTGGACTGAGAGTTCCCACACTCTAATCACAGGGCCAACCAACCCCATCCTCACAAATTTTCCAGAAGCTACATGAACATAACATCAAATACCTTTATCTCTCACAACACTTAAGAAAATTGTGAAGTTTTGGGGAGTCATGAGTCAGAAAATGTGAATAAAGATGAAATGTGTACGAGAAATATCTATCAGTCATTTGAATAACCAGGTATTTGCCTTTTATGAAACACAAGTTGTGCCATCATGTTTATGAAATAAAACAGCATTTCTCCTCTGTTTCAGTTTGTGGTAATAACTGTGTGTTTGAAAGCTGGACTAGAGACATCCTATTGGACTTGGGTAAGCCTACTCCTAATCATTATCCATTAAAATTTATACACATATATATATGTTACCACAAACAGGGAGTTATTCTAACTTTAACCCTGTACCCTAGTTCTGCAGGTTGTTAACTGTGGGAGGTTAGGGATGGAGGGAGGAAAACTGGACTTCTGGTTTGTAATACTGAGTAAAGTACAGCAAGTAGGTTGGTCATAACACTTGTTAGAGACTGTATTATATTATTTTGTTTTGTGGCTCCCAGGATTAGGTGGGGAGGCTTTCCAACTTCTACCTAGGAATAATTTCTTAGTGGATTGTGTCACAAGACTGGCTTTCAGCAGAAAATTCATTGAAAAATTAGTTCTAAAGACCAGTAACATTAGTGGAAGATTGTCCTCAGACAATTGTAGATGTCCACTCAGGTACTATTCTAGACGCATTGCTTTTGAAATATATTTGCATCCAGTCAAAGCAGCCCATTAAAATAAAATTTGATAATCATATGCAGAGAGTATTTTCAAATTGTCCAGCATCTTTTAGTGAGAATTTACAGAGCAAAATTGAAGGAGGCTCCAAGATAGTCAGGAGCTAAAAAAGTTAAAAGTGGAGCAAGCCACCAAAGGACATGGCAGAGGAACAGTTTTAAATGCCAGAACCACACACATAGAAGCCATGATGGAAGAAATTAATGCATAATGAGAGAAAAACCTAACGCACACACCCAATGATGGTTAACCCTTGAACTCAAAAGCTTGTACCGCCTGGGTTCACTCATATGTGCATTTTTTTCTATCTAAGGTTCTACTTTCACAGATGCGCCAACCACAGATGTCAGTTGGTTGAGTCCGCACATATGGGAGCACGTGGAAGCAGGGTTGACTATAAATCACCTATGGGTTTTCAACTGCTTGGGGAGGATATCCCCCAGGATGCCCCACCTTGTTCAAGGACCAACTGTAGTTAGAAATGCCTATAGATAACATTTGAGTGATGGAGTGAAAAATGAGTATAAGGAAATTTGTGAAAGCTTCATCTGCGTTTGTGTGCTTGTGTAATGAAAAGTTATTTGATGTCAATTTCCTGCCTCCCCAGTTCAGCCACATAGCGATCTGGGGCAGCATCGCACTCTGGGTGGTGTTTTTTGGAATCTACTCATCTCTGTGGCCTGCTGTTCCGATGGCTCCTGATATGTCAGGAGAGGTAATGTACTCTACTCCTTCTTGATCCAACAAATTCCAGCAATTGGTATTCATTCATCAACCTAAGTCATTTGACTTGGATTTATATTAAAATGGTATCTGACAATTTAAAAGCTCTTTTTGAACTCCACAGTGGTGAGTGATAAATCTTGAGAATATTTTCAATGTGGACCGTTTATGTCTTAAATCTGACTTATCCTTTCATAAATATAGCAGGACCAATAAAATGTGATTGTCAGGAACTTGAGTCATGTTAACATCTATCTAGAAGATGCCATTTAAAATTAGACTGTAAATCCACAAATACATTTTGGATAGGAGATTTGGGGAAATGGTGTACTTCTATCTTGGGGACAGTCTATCATTTCTTCTGTTATCTCTTACTCTAAAGAACATCTACCGTCAAGATTAAATGTACTTTGAGAGTTCTCTTAATGACATCAGTGTGGTTTTCATTTTGAAAGAGTTAGAGCCTCTGACAGTTCAGCCTTATCATAGTCTATTTTCAATTCTGTCTTTCAGTTTCCCTTTACATTGGTAGGAATTGAGTTATTAGGTGTTCATGGGGGAGAGTCACAAGATCTCTTTTCTTTCAGAAAAGATTCCAGCAGTAGGAGGGTTTATGATTTCAATTGCAGGAAATTTGACATAAAATGTATAAAAGAAAATGTGGAAAACATTTCAGGATTTCCTGTGACCTCACAGTAACTTGCAAATCAAGGGTAATGTGAGCTCCACTACAGTATATTGTTATCCCCAGTCACAGGAAACCTTCCAGTGCTTTCCATGTATTTGTTGCCCCTAAGTACTGCCTGAGTACCTTTCACTTTTGACAGTCTGGTTTATAGATCATTTTCATGAAATTTTATCTGACAGCATCCTGCTTTTTATAAATTAGCAGAATGCAGGCCCATTAAAAAAAAAACCTGTGGTTAAATTTATTAGAGAGAAGCATTATATATTATTACAGCAAGACCAGACATGTCAAGAAGCAGGTACTTCCTTCCACCAGAAGTGAAGGTTCCTTTTGAAAGATGTGCTGTGAGCTCTAGAGAATATACAGCATGTATTTTGAGAACAGACGGAAAGCTATGAAGGCGTCTCCTTATCAATGAACTCTTTGATTTCTGCGTCCTTTTTCTTCCCGGACAAATAAAATCAAAGATTTAAGATAGCTGGCGATGCCCCTTGGAAAATCCAGTTCTTTGTTTTCATTTGAGGTCCTCTGTCTAATTGGACCTGATTTTTCCCGAGGTCAATTCCAACTTCATCTTTCTTATTAGACCACATTTTATCTCAGTTCTTAACGTTTTAGTGAAAAATGAGTGACACAAAAGATTTTGCCTTCTAGATAGCTTAAGCTACTGTAGCCAATAACTTTGATGACAAGAACAGGGCTTTGACCACCTAGTTTTAGGACAAGTGTGAAGTTGTACTGGCTTTCAGCCAACCAATTATAATTCTACCCATGCTGATTGAATTCTTAGTATTGCCCATACATAAGCTATAATATCATCTCTTGAGAAATGCGGTGTTGCTGTGTTTAATTCAAAGTGAAATGGATATCAGTACTCCATCATTTTTCTGTACATTTCATATATAGTGGGAAGTCCTAGCAGCAGTTTTTTGCCATGTTGTTTTATTACTACTGATAGGTTGAATATAAAGTAGCTGGTGCTCCATTGAAAATATGAAAGGAGATGAAATCAGCTGTAGGCTTGCCTCACTGTCCAAAATGTAAATCTGCTTAATTTAAAAGATAAGAATAATACTTTATATTGTACCATAGTGCTTGTAATGCATTTTGGTGTCTGTGTGTGTGTAAATGGCCTGATAACAACTACAAAACAAGAGAATAACAAGAATGTCATTCAAATTTTCAAATATTCTCTACATTTATTGCTAACTGGTCATTAATATGGGCATATTCAGTTTCTGGAAACTTTTATTATAGTTAGAGAGTTAGGTAGAAAACTAGAGACATAGAGGTAGGTACAGAGTCACTAGTTTTATTATGTTATAATCCTGTTAATTTCTGAAAGAAGTAACTTAAATTTGCATTTTTCTAATCTTAAAATTCTACATTTCATTCCAGAGTATAGCCAAATACATATAAGCACACACATATATATACATATATATGAAAAAATTATGTGCCAGTGATATTATTTGTTTTATCTGTATATACATACACGCACACGTACATCACACACACACAAAATAGGCAACCATCTTCAATAAAATTTACTTTTTCATCTGTTAACTTTTATTGCAATTTACTATCATAACACATCTATGTTATGTTACACATAATAATGTATTCAATACCAGATTAAGTATAAATATTATACTTCCCGACTTACATGTTATATGTGATCTGCATAATAAAAACACAACCTGAAGCAGCATCCAGGACATAAGACTGTCCCTCAGGTTTGTGGTGTGGTTTGTAGTAATTTTCTCTCATCACCACTAAGAGAGTGCTAAAAATTCAAGCCAAAGACCATACTCCTAGGATGCCAACCCTTCCTCTATTGATTTGGTTAAAGCTCCAACATCCAAAACTAAAGAATTAAGATTTTATTTGGTTTAGGACCCTGCGTGAAAGCACAGTGTATAATTGTGCAGTGTTCACACATATCAGCTCTATAATCTGTGAAGCAATTTGGCAGTTCTGTTATTTTCCATCAGTAAATAGGATTCAACTAACTTAGAGTAAAATGCTCTCTGAACAACTCAAACAGTTAGGGACTTTGAGTGAGGGAATGGATTATATTTGGTGTCATAAGAAAAAGAATCCCTCTGTGGTATGGAGAATATAATTATTGGGAGGAGAGAGAAAACCTCTTTCCTGTGTTCTTGACAGCACTAAGTTCTCCTCGTTTCTTCTCACTGTGTATATTTCTTCTATAACCCTGTTCTTCTATGGCCCATCCTCCTCACCCAAGCCACTGTAATCATTCCAGAATGTTTAGACTTCTTGAGTGGCCACCACTTCTTCATCTCCTCACTCGTTCACACCAACATACAGTGTCAGATTTCTGTTGCCCCACAAGTAAGTGTTAAATAGATGATCATTAAGTAAATCTGTTTGCTTGCTTGCTTGTTTTGACAAATAAGAAACTATGGTGTAAAGGTGACAGAAGCTGTGGTGGTCAGTGGTTTGCATGGCCACATGTCAAGCTTAAGCAGATCCTCACTACCTTGCAGATGCAGACCCCTAACATTGAGATGCCCTGTGTGCTGCTCTTCATGGTTCTCTCTCCAGAAGAGCTTCTTCAGTGTGAAAGAGAACAGACTATTGTGCTCTGGTTCACAGGACCTCAGGGTGCAAATTATACGCAAATTAAGCAACTCACAGGTACAGCTCTCAAGCTTCTTTATTCAACTGGACCCATTTTCACACATTGGTGAAGATTTCATAGTCATTTCCAGTTTATATGCGTGGTTCATCTTTGCAGCCCCCCCTGAAGATTGGGCCATTCCCATCAACATATTGAAAGAAAGTCCTTGCTTATATGGGGAGGGGCTTGGGGCAGTACAGAACCGATCAACATTTATTGTGAAACTGCTATATTTTCCACATACTGTTTAAGCCTAGTTTTCTTTGGCTTTTGTTTTAATTACTTCTCACAAAGCTTTGTGGTGAGCACAGCAATAGCAAGTGGCCCAGAGAATTCATCCCAGATCCAACTTTTCTGATCCCAGTAATTTTCACTAACATCCAGAGGAACTGAACACTTTTTCTTTGGATCCCATTGCCATTCCTTATTCCCAAGTGAAAACTCTTTTCTTCTTATATCTATTTTCCTGGCATCCCATAGACTTCCCTAATTCATCTGCTCTTTCCTAGAATGTATACCTAGGTCCCTGATCAGTTTCCCTGAGTTACCCAGATATAGAAGTATTTCAGATCTTTTCAAAAGTGCCCAGATTTTTTAATTTCTCCTTTTGAACACACACCCAATTCCATCTTACTTTATCTCCTAGCCTCTTGCCTCTTAAAAATTGTACCCATTTCATTATTAAAAATATTGAATTGGAAACCCATTTATCCTACAGCACCAGGAAAAGTAAAGTTACCAAGAAAAGAACAATTGGGTTTCATTTACCAGGGGTTGGTCACTGTTCTAGTACTTTCCTTGATCTCACTGATTTAACAGTGAGAGCAGTAACAATACTGTAAAATCATTCTATTTACATATTTCACAGAAACAGAGTGGTTAAGTAATTTTCTCATGATCACACAGCTTATGGCTGAGTTGTTGATTGAAACTCCTTCACCATCATACATATTATTCTCTGTTACTTTAGCATTTCTTCTCTCAACTTTTCATTCTCTCTGCAAAGGTTGTTCTCTCCCAGCCCTATCAACTTTTAGTGTCAGTACCACCAGAATCCTTACTTCCATTTGGTAAACTTAGCAGTCCATCATCTGTATAAAAGTTGCTACCTTCAGCTACAGTCAGTATTCTGAGTCATTAACTAGAAATAGTTTCTCTTCCCCTTACTCAACACATCCACCATGCCTGGAATTACCAGAAATTCATTTCCCATGTATCTCAGCATTTAGTGCAGACAAGGTTACTGTACCCTCCTCCAGAACAGGTTGCTCTCAGTTTTGGGCAAGGTGTTCCTTCTGGAGAAACGGCCCTTCCTACAGTTGTGTTCTGTTCTAGAAACAATTCAATGGCAATGATTAACAAGTGTCCTGATAGCCCACAAGTTACTGCAATATTCACAATATCAAAGAGGCATTGATAACAGGGTAGGAGAGGGAAGTGAGTTATACAAAAGTGGACAAGATGAGAAAAAGAAATTGTTTAGGAAAGGAGAATCAAGAGTAAGCAGTATGATAGACGTGACTGTGACTTTAAAAATGTCGCTGTCTTCCCCTCCTCTTGCAAATATGGTTGTGATTTAAGAGGAAGACTTTTTTTCCCAAACCTGACTTGTATTTTTTCACACCAGTACAACAATTTATGGGGCAAGGTAGGCCCTGGGGAGAAGAGCTATGTTACATAAACATATGCTGGCCTGCTTTTCCGACTGGACTAGATGATGTTACTTGGTATTATTTTGAATTTCCAGAACAAGCTGTTTTAGCCACTCTGATTTGTACACCAGATTAAAAAATAAAAAGCTACATCAAGGTGATTTCATGCCACGATTAATACCAGAAGCTAAGTATCGGCAAAACTTTTACATTTATCCTGGCATTGCAGCCCCACGTTGCAAAGCCCTCCTCAGCACCATCTGGTTCTGCTCTCCCTGGCCTCGGGGATCTATAAAACTACTGAAGGAAATTGAAGTTAAGGAACGAGCATGTGTTTTACAGAATTTCAGATCTCTTGATTGAGGTTTGTGAAGTCTCTCTGAAAAACAATAAAAATCTTTGTTGAAGGCTTTGGTGTCACCCCCGTAGGAAAGGTATTAATCAGCTACATTAGTGATATGATTTTCCTAAGTTGTGTGGTTGCCCGTTTTACCAACATTAATAAGTGACTTTCCATGTGAGGAATTTCTGGCTAAAATCGTTCTTATTCATCTCTCAGCCTTCAGTTACGAAGATAGCAGGTCATCCTTTATTGATCACAAGACTGGCCCTTACAGAGAGGGCTGTGACAGTGTTACCAGATGATGGGGTTTCACCCAAGAGGACTATGTTTAGCCAAGTAGCCTGGAGTTGAACAACCCCCCTAACCCCTGTCAGATGTTATTAAGTGAGCCAACCAATGGTTGTGAGCTGGTCTGGCAATACACGCCATTGGTCACCATCCACGTTCCTCAGCGCTGAGAGACCAGTGGACCTTCACGGTCCTTAAGGCAGTGGGGCTCCTCACCACTCCCAAACCCATTTTGAACAGAGAAACCTGTGTGAAAACACTGAGCAGGAAACACAGACTTGTCTGTGACAAGGTAATGGCAAACCAAGGCATAGTACGCTCTTTAGTTGGTCCAGGGCTTGGTTTTGTTTCCTTTTCCAAAATGCAGCATCTTTTCTACAACACAGAGCAAATATTCACAGAGTGATGTTTCTGGATGCCAGGTTCTGCAGAAGGCACTGGAGAATGCAGAGATGCATAGAGCTGGGCCTCATCCCTCAGCATCTTCTTGCCAAGTGATGGCGATTGATGTCATACACGTGAGAAAGGCTGTGTATCCCCAAAGTACCAGAACAGCCAGCAAGGTTGGAGAGCTCGAGGAAGCTTGCTTTTAGTCCATCAGAGATTTGACTGTTCTAGAGTCAGCTCATTTGTTTCACAAATACATGCAGGTACTAGGTGCTGTGTGCAGGTATTGGGTTAGGCAGAATCAACGCTATCATTTGGGTTGAGGGAACCAGATAATGGGAGGGAGAAATCATCTCTCCATCAGTTACAAGAGTGACCAAATGATGAATGACTAGAGATCATTTCAAAAAGTGATAAAGTTCCTGGAAGGATATTTAAACTAAAACTCATATGAGACAGGGATAACTGTTGCATGAACGAGAGTATTTTAGGACTGAAGGAACAACATGTAACCAATCTCTGAGGTAGAAATGAGCCTGGAACATTCAAAGAATAAAGGCCAATGTGGCTAGAACAGAGAGAACTGAGAAGAGCTCCTTAAGATGGATCAGAGACATGGGCAGAGCCCATGAGACATTTATGGCCCTCCAAGCTCACCATTTTAGCTCATAAGATGAGTAAAGCTTGTTTTTGAGTTGCATACCAAAGATTCTGTCATAAATTCTCATAAAAGAAACCACGAATCTCACTACGCCATCTGTTCACTAGAGCACTTAGCTGGATGTAATTCTTACATTCCATGATAGAGCAAGATAAAGATTTGAATACTTCTGTAGGTGTTCAAAAGCTGCTTTGTTCCAAGGTGTCACCTAAACTTCCTAGTATGTTTCATCGAAAGCAAATTATATTATGGCATGTTTTTTATTTTTAGAAAAATTAACTATGAATTAAACCAGTTAGAAACTTTTTCCTCTCATATAAAAGAAGGCTAGGGGAGACAGGGAGTCTAGGACTGGTGTGACAACTTTGCAGTCATCAAGGATCAAAGTGCCAGCTTTGGCATATTTCTTCCTGGCCCAGAATGGTTGCTTAAGTTCTGTTTTAACAACATTCCAACCAGCAAGGAAAAGGATTCATCTTTTCTCTTTGAGATGTTTTCTTGACCTTGCCCAGCACATTTTCACTTACACCTCATGGGCTAAAAGCTAGTCACGTTGCCATACCAGGCTGCAAGAAGAGATCAGAGGGAGTATATGTCTGAGCTCATGAACAAGATGCCCAGTTTTTGCAAGACAGGATATGTGAGAATGGGGAGCCAGGGACAGGGTAGCTAATTGTTTCTGTGGTGAAAGTCAATAACATAGCAAATCAAAATGCTGTACACCTTAAACTTTAATAGAGTGTTATATGTCAATAATATCTCAGTAAAACTCGAAAACAAGGCATTTTAAAGAGAAAAACATTTTCCTACTATCTGAAATGAGTCATTTTATAATATAAGGTTACAAGTACTCAGACAATTGATGCCTTTTAGAAGGATAAAATACAGAACCATCACAGAATTATAAAAACCTTTAAGAATAACAAGTGAATATATTGACTGTTGAAATAACATACCCAACCTTATACAACTTATCCAGTAACATAACATTTCAAAATTCTTTTTCTCTTAATAAAAAAAAAATTTGTTACTATTTCTGTCCTCATTTTTCTGGTACTTTTAAGTATTTTAAATAGCACAGTAAAGATTAAAATAAAACAAAACAAAAACAAATTCTGGTCTTAATTATTTTTACTATTCTGGGAGCTATATCCCCAGAAAATAAAGTTTCATAACCACACATTTCCTAGCACTTGGGATGTCTTTTTGAGTGACTATTTCTTTTGCATGTTTAGTCATGATTAACATATTGTCAACATTGACATCTTTTTAGAAAAAGTTAACTCCCGGTTGATCAATTTCTAACGATCTCTTCCTCCTATTCCTCTGAATATCTATTTTAATCATTTCTTTGTCATCATGCCTATTGCCAGAGGGTGGAGCTACAGAAGTTATTTCTTGTATCTTACGGCACAATTGAATACTGGTTCTGAGTTCCACAGGGTGAGCTCCCCTCCATCAGTCCCTGGAAGGAGGAAGAGCACATAAAAGCTGTAACCAAATACCCAATTTACTTGTTTTCTAAGATTTTTCTTTGGAGCAATTTGTAGATTTTCTAAAATGTTTGTTTGTTTGTTTGTGATAATCCAAGCCAAGTATTTTCTTTGTCTCTCGGTAATCAAAAGCTTCTGGGAATAATTGCAAACATATTGGGGTTGTTCCAGAACACCCTTCTCCTTAGTTATCTTCTAGCTGTTCTGCCCTGTCTATTTTTATGGGGAAAGTAGTGATTCAGCCTGTGTAGGAGCCCAAGGGAGTTGAGATTTATGGACTGCCAGTGTGTGCAGCACAAAGGGTGACGTGGGCATGGGAGAGGTGCAAAGACCAGGAAGTTGGGTGAACAGAACCAGGAGGAAGTAAATTGCATCCAGAAAACCAGAGCACAGAAGCAGCCTGCAGGAAGAAGAAGTCAAGAGAAATAGGGCCTCTCAGGTGGCAATATGGACAAGACTCAGTTTTGCTCATAAGTTCAGGGAGGGTTATGCAGCGCAGTTATAGCTCCACTTTTTAAACAGCTTTTATGGCTGATTTTTCCAGAATGGAGTATAAGGGGCCGGGGCAACCAACACCCCCTGGGCTGTGTTGGAGGATCCAGATGAGAGATGGCAGGACCTTGAGCCAGGTGCAGGGCTGGGAAGTAGGTAGATTCAGGAGAGGAATATTTTGCCCTCAGAATCTTTTTAACTTTATATAATACACAGAACTCACTAGTTTTCATTTAATCATTTATAAGCATACAGTTCAGTGGTATTAAGTGCATTGGGTATTGGGCATCTTTCACCACCATCTATCTCTAGATTTCATCTTCCCAGACAGAAACTCTACCCCTGAACAATTGCTCCCTGTTCCCTCTTCCCCCAATGCCTGGAAGCGGCTGCTCTACTTTCTGTTTCTAAATGTGACAATTTGAAGTACCTCATAAAAGTAGAATAATATATTATTGGGCTTTTTATGTCTAAGTTTGCCTATCATCAAGGTTCATGTATCATGGAATTTCATTCCTTTTGCAGACTGAATGATATCCCAGTATATGTGAAACTGCATCTCATTTATCTACTCGTGTTGATGTTGTTTCCATCTTTTGCCTTTTGTAATTAATGCTGCTATGAATATTGGTGTGGGGGGTGAGTTGTTTGTTTTTTAAGTAATACAGACCAGACTTGTCAATGAGTTGGATGTGCAGTTTGAGGGAAAGGGGGGAAGCAGGGATGATTGAATTGCTTTTGACCAAAGGAAGTGAAAGATTAAAATTTGTATTTGATAAGAGGGAAGACTAGGATTCCATATTCTGCTTCTTTTTATTTAAAAAAAGCAAAGTTCATGTGTGTAGCTAATAAAAGTCTGGATTAATGCTAGTACAAGGTCATCCTTTTCTTCCAGTCATTCTATAGGGAAAAAGTTCTGTTACTTTCAGTTCCCATACTTTTCCAGGGTTCACTAAAATATTTTTGTTGATTCAGACAAGGGAGAGAAACTAGTTTAATATACTTAGTTTTAAATGCATGGAGCTCAGCATTTTTTAACAAAGACAACCTACATGGAAAAGGATGATTAAGGAGTTGGATCAACCTTCTCTCCCCTTGCCCCAAATCACATATACACCGTTATAATTGCTCCCAGGATAACTGTACACCAGAACACAAGAAAAGCAAGCAAACTATAACCGTCACGTCTCAGGAACTGAGTCCCAAGGCTCTAGTGTTTTTTGACCTTTAATTTCTCCAAACATGAGGTTGTAAGAACCTGTTTATTCAACAGTTATTTATTGAACACCTGCTTGTTGGCTAAGCACTTTGGTTGTGAGAATACTTCAAGATGAATTTCTTCCTCTCACAGAGATTATAGTCAAACTATAATAAAACTATTATAGTCTAACTATAAAAAGGCAAAAAAAAAAAAAAGGAGCATGTAGAAAATGGGTGGTCGTTGTTACCAAGATGAAAACACAAAGAGAATGAGCTTCCCCAAGTCCAAGGGAGGAAGTGGCATCTGAAGTGAAAACTGAAGAGCAGGCAGGAGTCATAGAAGCAAGGATCACAGACAAGAAAGCAGGCACACTGCAGAAGCTGAAACACTGTGTGTGTCTAGAGCAAGGCACTGGCTTGAGAGAGATGGAGAAGCAACCAGAAGCCAGGTAGGAACGCTGTAGAAATTTTGTTAAGGATTTGTGTACTTTAGCCCGAGGATAGTATAATGAGACTGAAAGCATTTAACCTAAGAACTGCTGAAGCCTTAATTTGAAATGTTGGAATAATCCCTCTGACTGCCTTGTAGAGATTCTAAAAGCAGAGCAAGACAGGGGTCCATATTTTCAGCTAGCAGGTCATTAGGAGGACACCCAGTGACCTGACAGAACTGGCAACATCTTGGGTCTAATGCAGAGAACAAGGACAGCCCTGGTTGCTGTTTTTGGCTGTTGGCCATGGTTGAAGCCACTCTCTGGGCAGATTGCACAAAGGAAGAGCAGGTTAGAAGGGAAGACAACACATGTGCCATTTGGGGTGTATTGAGTTCAAAGCATCCACAGTCAAGTTCAGCGTAGGATAGTCTGTGAAGTAACATCAGAGCCACAGGACAAGATGGTGCCTGATCTCACATAGATAATCAGTGAGGGGGAAGTGTGTTTATCTACAAAGAATATAGGCTATTTACCTCTCCTTTACTCAGGATTCTCCCAGACAAGCAATTTTCTCATAATTATATCCTGTGAATGACCTCTTCTGTAGCATGCACAATATTATCTTCTATAGACATTTGTTTAACTGATAGGCTAACACATATTCACCAAGTTATAATTGCTCCCAGGATAACTGTAATACTATTTTATATAATACTTATTTAATACTATTTTTAAAAACCTATAACAAATATTTGCACCCCCCCAAATTAGCTGCATGGAATTAGTAAGCAGTAGATAGGGGGAAGTATTTCATGGTCAATACATACATTTGGGAAACTTACTTTAAAAAGTGCTTTCCGTTGGATTCATTAGTGTGATTTCTCAAAGTCTTAACATTGCTGCTCAGTACTCGTACTCTCCAAGATGGTTGTCTGGTGTTGGTTTGGATCTGTGCAAACCTTGAGCTGTGGCAGCTTTTTGGAAGGAGCACTTCAGGGCTAGTGACCACAGAATAGATTCTAGGAGCCTTAGCTGCATGGATATGCTGTGCCAAATTTCAACACATAGTTGTAGAACTTGATGAAATGGTAAAGAATAGATGTTTCTGTTTTTGAAGCATCTTCCAAATGCTGATCCCACTGCTGAAGGGAATATAAATTATTACACATCACATGTCTGTTTCACCCTCCCCAACTGCCAGCTGCATTGTCTAAATCTGAGCTGGTTTGGTATCATTTCTGTGACTGCAGGGAGGCTCAACACCTCCAACCCCACAAACCCCCCCCCCATTCCACCCCCC